>PVIY010010208.1:18259-69671 GCA_004026745.1 Myrmecophaga tridactyla
AATTGAATGACAATATGAAGTGCATGAATATACATGTTGTGGGTGTCCCAGAAGGAGAAGAGAAGGGAAAAGGAGGAGAAAAACTAATGGAGGAAATTATCACTGAAAATTTCCCATCTCTTATGAAAGACTTAAAATTACAGATCCAAGAAGTGCTGCATACTCCAAAGAGAATAGATCCAAATAGACGTACTCCAAGACACTAATCAGAATGTCAGAGGTTAAAAAGAAAGAGAGAATCTTGAAAGCAGCAAGAGAAAAGCAATCCATCACATATAAGGGGAGCCCAATAAGACTATGTGTAGATTTCTCAGCAGAAACCATGGAGGCGAGAAGACAGTGGGATGATATATTTAAATTCCTAAAAGAGAAAAACTGCCAGCCAAGAATTGTATATCCAGTAAAATTGTCCTTCAAAAATGAGGGAGAAATGAAAACATTTTCAGACAAAAAATCACTGAGAGAATTTGTGACCAAGAGACCAGCTCTGCAAGAAATACTAAAGGGAGCACTAGACAGATATGAAAAAGACAGAAGAGAGCGATGTGGAGAAGAGTGTAGAAAGGAAGACTATGAGTAAAGGTAAAAAGAAGGAAAATTTGATATGACATATAAAATCCAAAAGGCAAAATGGTAGAAGAAAGTACTACCCATACAGTAATAACACTAAATGTTAATGGATTAAACTCCCAAATCAAAAGACATAGACTGGCAGAATGGATTAAAAAACAGGACCCATCTATATGCTGTCCACAGGAAACACATCTTAGACTCAAAGATAAACATAGGTTGAAAGTGAAAGGTGGGGAAAAGATATTTCATGCAAATAACAATCAGAAAAGAGCAGGAGTACCTATACTAATATCCAACAAATTAGACTTCAAATATAAAACATTTAAAAGGGACAAAGAAGGATACTATGTATTAACAAAAGGAACAATTCAGCACGAAGACATAACAATCATAAATATTTATGCACCAAACCAGAATGCTCCAAAATACATGTGGCAAACATTGAAAACACTGAAAAGAGAAATAGACACATCTACCATAATAGTTGCGACTTCAATTCCCCACTCTCATCAATGGACAGAACATCTAGACAGAGGATCAATAAAGAAGCAGAGAATTTGAATAATACAATAAATGAGCTAGACTTAACAGACATTTATAACCTTACACCCCACAACAGCAGGATACACCTTTTTCTCAAGTGCTCATGGATCATTCTCAAAGATAGAACATGCTTGCTACTGATTAACACTACAAATATAAAACAAGTTGTTGCATGAACTACTCCAAAGGTGTGATTCTTGTACAAAGAATGTTTAAGTTCAGGGTATAGGGGGAATACTGCTATTGCATGCTATGGACTATGTTTAACAGAAAAGCATCGGTGGTACCATAGCAACACAAGGGGTAAATAAAAGGGAGAATGAGAAGGGTTAAGAGGAGGTTTAGATTTCTTATTTGGTGATAGTGTATTTATTGATTATCTTTCTCTTGGGAACAATAAAATTATCTAAAATTGAGAGTGTGGATGGACTGTGAACTTTGGGCATTGTACATGATGAATTATACATGATGCCATCTAATGAATGCAGGTGTAGGAACAAGGGTTAATGGAAGACCTGCGGAAATAATTGGGAGCAACTGGCCTCAGAGTGGCATGGGCAGTAAACTGTGGAGATTGTTATCTGACTAATGGAGAACAGTCTGGGAGGAAGAGAATGTTTGTTTTTTCTTAGCCCCCAGTTCTTTATGGCTATCTTTAGTATGTAGGGAATAAAATACTGAAAAGTAAGCACTCGCTTTCTCACAAAATGCATGCATGCTTTTTGTCACATAAACCCTGCAGTATATAAGCAGGAACTAGTTAAGAATAAAGTTGTCTGTTGTCACTAAGCTTCAGACCCCCTAATTCGTCTGTCTCTCTCCTCATTCCTTAATATCCTTTGTGCTCCGGTCCTGTGGAAGCGGCATGCAGGTGACTGAAGGATGCACTGACTGAAAAGTAGATTGGCAAATGATGGTGTGTTCATATGATCTAATATTGTGCTTCTACAAAGAGGAACAAAGTTGTGAGGCATGCAACATTGTGAATGAACCTATGGGACATTTGGTGAGGCAAAATAAGCCAAAAACTAAAGACCAATTTTTGTATGGTTTCCTTTAGAAAATGCTTTTAAGAAAAGAGAGGCCTAGATTGTAAGCTCTTATAGCAGCCACTATTAGCTTAGAGCAGTAATTATTACTTTTGAATTTTGAGGGACTGTATTGTATATGAATAATCTGGTACTTAGAGATAAGAAGGAAGATGATCCGGTCAGGATTAAAGTAATTCAGAATACAGGGTAAGGAAGTCCCTGGAGGGATAGGGGGAAAATTATGGAACTATTAAACTTTATCACCAGGGAAACCCTGGACTGTGCCAAACACTGCTGACACCCAAATCAATAGGCCAAGCCCTTGATCTTGCGCTTCCAAAGCTTATGTACGTAGCAGAGAAGTTCACACCTATAGGTATGCCTAAGAGTCACCTCCGGAGAACCTCTTCTGTTGTTCAGATGTGGCCTTTCTCTCTTGAAGACAAACTCTGCAAGTGAAACCTTTGCCCTCCACCCCCACATGGGGCATGACATTTGGGGATGAAAGTCTCCCTGGCAGCATGGGGGATGACCCCCAGGTATGAGCCTGGCCCTGGCAACATGGGATCAACAATGCCATTCTGACCAAACTGGGGGGGGGGGGAAGTGTAACGAATAAGGTTACACTTGACTCAAATAGAGTCAAGAGGCTACACTGGAGGTCACTCTTACGCATGCTTCAGTTAGACATTGCTACCTATTACAGCTTACCAAACCCCAACCAAAACCATTCCTGCCAATCCTAAAGAACACCTAGGGCAATATATAAGATTCTGCAACGGTTCCATGCACTCTCCCAAACTACAACCTTCAGATGGGTCCCTGGACCAGATAAGTCCTGAAACGCAGAGGGGCCAGCCTCTCCAAAACATCAACTAGTTCCATCCCCCTATCCCATGTTATCAACAGCCCCTTCTAGCATGAAAAATTTAGAATGGAAATAGCTCAAATACCCCTAAAGAGTGGGAGAAAGATCAAAGGTGATGACGGAGTCATATAGAGAAGGTCAGGTTTAACAAATGAGTATGAGTGCTGAATTATTATATTGATATTTCTTTTAGTCTCCAGTATCTTAGAGAAGCTAGAAGTGAAAACAAAATTGTAGAATTGTAACCCATACCAAACTCTGAAATCTGTCCTACAAATAATTGTGGCAATACGCTTTGAAAATTATTGTTTTTTCTATATATGTTATTTATCACAAAAAAGGAAAAAAGATAAGGAATATAACAGAGAAGATAGGATTTAACAAATGAGAATGACTGCTGAATCATTATATTAATATTTCTGTTGGTCCCCAGTGTCTTAGAGCAGCTCGAAGAAAAAATGAAAAATCATGGAATTGTGAACCATACCAAACTTTAAAATCTGTTCTGCAACTACTTGTTAAAATATACTTGGAAATGTATTGCTTTTTTGTATGTATGTTATATTCCACAATTTAAAAAAATAAGAATCAGGACCATAAAGCTCCTAGAAGAAAATGTAGGGAAACATCTTCAAGACCTTGTAATAGGAGGTAGCTTCCTAAACTTTACACCCAAAGCACAAGCAACAAAAGAAAAAAATAGATAAATGGTAATGCCTCAAAATCAAATGCTTCTGTGCCTCAAAAGACTTTGTCAAAAAAAAGCAGAGGTGCTTAGCATACCTAAAGATATGCCTAAGAGTTACTTCTGGAGGACCTCTTTTGCTGCTCATATGTGGCCTCTCTCTAAGCCCAACTCTGCAAGTGAAATCATTGCCCTCCCCCCTATGTGGGACATGACATCCAGGAGTAAGTGAAAGTCTCCCTGGCGGCATGGGAGATGACTCCCAGGGATGAGTCTAGCCCTGGCACGGTATGATCAAAATGCCAACCTTCCCAGTGCCTGCCCATGAAAAAAAAATGCCAACCTGACCAAAAGGGGGAAAAGAAGTGTAACAAATAGGTATTAGTGGCTGAGAGAGTTCAAATAGAGTCGAGAGGCTACTCTGGAGTTCACTCTTATGCAAGCTTCAGTTAGTCATTGCTACCTACTGTAACTTGCCAACCCCCAATCCAAACCATTCCTGCCAGGGTGCATGGGTGGTTCAGTGGTAGAATGCTCACCTTTCAAGTGGGAGACCTGGGTTTGATTCCCAGACTATGCACCTCCCCCCTGCAAAAAAAATTAAAAACCATTCCTGCCAATCCTAAATAACACTAGGGCTTTACAGAAGATTTTACAAAGGCCCATGCACTAGGATCTCTCCCAGGGAATGGAAAAGGTTCTGGGTGTGCTTAACCATTGTCATTCCTTTCAGGGAGGCAAAGCAACATATTTTTACTTTTTTTTTTAAAAAAACTTTTAATTGCAGTAACATATATACAACTCAAAATTTCCCCATTTTGACCACTTTTAAGTGTACATTTCATGATATTAATTACAATAATGTATTACCATCATGAACATCCATTACCAAAATTTTTCATCACCTCAAATAGAAACTCTGTGTCCATTAAACAATAACTCCCTGTCTTAGTTTTCCAGAGCCACTACCACACAAGGGTCAGCTTAAACAAGAATTTATTGCCTCATGGTTTTGAAGGTAGAAGTCCAATATTAATGTATTGGCAGGGCTTGTTGGCTTGTTTTCTCCCAGAGTCTATAGCATTCTGTCAATTTTCTGTCACATGGCAATCTCTCTGTCTCTGCTTCTTTGATTTCTGATGACTTCTAGCTTCTACTGACTTCTGCCTCCTTCCATGTCCAATTTCCTTTACTTTTAAGGACTCAAGCCATATTGGATTAAAGCCTGCCATCATTCAATTTGGTCAAAATTTATGTAAAAATGGCATCTTCAGACATCTGTTTAAAAGGGTTCACACCCACAGGAACACAGATTAAGACTTGCATATGTCTTGTGGGAGACACAACTCAATCCCCAGCACTTCTGGTTCCAATCCTACATTCCCTTCCCAGGAGTCTGTCAATCTTAATCTATTTTCAAGGTATATGAGTTTGCTTATTTTAGGTATTTCATGTAAATGAGATCATATAATATTTGTCTTTTTATTTCTGGGACAAATGTCTCAGTGTCTGGCTTATTTTATCAAAAATAATGTCTTCAAGGATTCACACATTGGAGCATTTATCAGAAATTCATTTCTTTTTTGGGGGGAGGGGGTGTTAAACAATGAGAATTTATTAGCTTACAGTTTGAAGCCAAGGAAATGTCCCAATCAAGGCAATGCTTTCTTCCTGATGACTGGCTGCTATGATCCCTGAGTCTTCTATCACGTGGCAAGATACATGTGATATCTTCTGCTCTCTCCCTTCTCATCCAGGTTTTGTTGATTTCAGTGGCTTGCTTCCATGGCTTTTTCTCATTTTCTCTATATTCATTCTGTTTATAAAGAACTGCAGTAATGGGATTAAATTCCATTATCCATTATGTTTTTTATAAATTCTCCAAAATTCTGCTTCCATATCCAGACCATTTCCTGGGCATTTGTCTCTATTTCTTATGTTGTAGAACTTTCCTTGGGATTTTGAAGATTCTCTTCCTTTATTTCTTGTGTAGGTGCTTCATATCACTCTGGTTACACCAGACTTCAACAACTAGCAAAAACAGTTTTGAGGCTGTGTAAAAGTCCAAATCAAGATATCAAGACAATGCTTTCCTATCAAAGACTGGCTGTCAGTGATCATGAACTCCTCTCAAAATTCATTAATTTTTACACCTGAATAATATGCCATTGTATGTATTTTCCACATTTTGTTTATCCATTCTTCTGTTGATGCTTCCACATTTTAGCAATCGCAAATAATGCTGCTGTGAACATGGGGTGTGTGTGTGTGTGTGTGTGTGTGTGTACAAATATCTGAGTGCCTGCTTTGGTTCTTTTAGGTATGTATCTAGAAGTAGATTTTTATTTCATATGGTGACACTATGTTTAATGATGAGAAACCATCAAACTGACTTCCATAGTGGCTGCACCACTTTATAATCCCAAAATTACATAAAGGGTTCCAATTCCTCTACATCCTCATTAACAGTTGCTATATTCTGTTTTTAAAATGATAGCCATCCTAGTGGGTGTTAGTAGTATTGCACTGTGGTTCTGAATTGTACTTCCCTGATAACCAATAATGTTTAGCATGGTTTCATGCATTTATTGGCTATTTGTATACCTTTTGTTGGAGAAATGTCTATTTAATTACTTTGCCTATTGTAAAATTGGATTGTCTTTTTGTTATTAGTTTTAGGGGTTCTTTATACATTCTCTATATTAAACCCTTTTCTGATACATGGTTTCCAAATGTTTTCTCCACTCTTATCTTTTCATTTTCCTGATAAAATCCTTTGATGCACTAAATCTTAAAATGTTTATAAAGTCCAAATTATATATGTTTTTCTTTTATTGCCCATGTTTTGGTGCAAAATATAAGAATCCATTGTCTAATATCAGTTCCTGAAAATATTCCCCTGTTTTTTTTTAAGAGTTTTATAGTTTTACCTGTTATATTTAGGCTGCTGATCCATTTTGAGTTAATTTTTGTATATGATGAGAGAGAGGGTTCTATTCTCATTCTTTTGCACATGGCTATCCAGTTTTCCAAGTACCATTTCTCTAAGAGCCTATTATTTCCCAATCAAGTGGACTTGGTATCTTTGTTGAAAATCAATTGGCTACAGATGTATGGGTTTATTCCCAAACCTCGAATTCTATTCCATTGGTCTATACATCTGTCCTTGTGTTAGTACCACACTGTTTTGATTACTGAGTCTTCATAATAAGTCTTGAAATTGGGAACTGTGAATATTCCAACTTTGTTCATATTTTTCACATTGGTTTTACCTATGTCAGGCCCCTTACCTTTCCATACGAATTTGAGGATAGGCTTTTCTATTTTTTTTTTTAAGCTACAAGGATTTTTATAAGAATTGCACTGAATCTGTAGATCACTTTGGGTACTGTTGACATCTTAATATTGTTAAGTGTCCCAATTCATGAACATAGAATGTTGGCATTTATTTAGGTCTTGAGTTTCTTTTGGCAGTGTTTTGTCATTTTCAGGATACAAGTCCATCACTGCCTTGATTAAATTTACTCTTAGATATTTTATTCTTTTAGATACTATTATAAATGTTATTATTATTTTTTATTTACTCTTCTGAGTGTTCATTGCTGGTATTTAGAAACACAACTGATTTTCACATGTTGATTTATTGAATGCATATCGATTTGCTGAATTAGTCTATAAGCTCTCTTTTCTTGTGGATTATTTGGGCTTTTCTATACAGAGGATGATATCATCTGTGAATAGAAATAATAAATATTTGTATTTATTATTATATTTATAGTAATAATAAATATTTCTATTTCTATTTATTATTATACAAATAAAAGTAAATTTTAAAGTTTTACTTTTTCCTTTCCAGTCTGGATGACATTTCTTTTCCTTTCCTAATTCCACTGGGTTGAAACTCTAGTACAATGTAGTGCAGCAGTGGATAAAAGCAGACATCTTTGTGTTGTTCCTAACCTTAGAATGAAGGCTTTCAGACTTCCCCCATTGAATACAATGTGGGTTTTTCAGATATGAAAAACATGACCCTTTTCATGTTGAGGAAGTTCCTTTGTAGTCCTATTTTTCCAAGTGCTCTTATCATAAAAGACGTTGGATTTTGTCAAATGCTTTTTTAATGTTTAAAATAGTTTAATAAGTATATTCACAATGGCAGACAGGGAATAGGAGAAGGGAATTATTTTATAAGGCAAAGTTACTATGAATAAATTCTAAAACACTTGATTTATAATTTTAAATTGTGTTGAACTGAGTTGCAGATTCTGAGCTCTATTTGAAAACACATCATGAAACAGAATACCATTCCAAACAAAAATGATAATGCTTTGCTGGGGGTGGGTTGGGGAGACTAAGCAACTATTAACAAAGGCTTCTTTTCCCAATGCAATTTGTCAAGAGTTCTGAGGTGTACTAAATATTAAACACGTTAAATTCCTGATATTACTAAAATTTTAGAAGTAGTGCAATGACTTATCAAGTTATAGTCTTCATAATGTATACTGGCTACATTATGAAGAACAAAGTACTGTATGAAATACCGGTATAAAACTTGGGCTTATCAAGACTTCCATCCCAAATACAATTAAATATTTCTTCACAAAGGCTGAGCACTATATATTTTAGTGGAATGTCTTTCATTAGACATACTTTAAAAAGATAAGATTAAGAAAAGTAAAATTCCCCCAGATTTATACATGTGCCATATTTGCAAACATTCTTGAGAAATTTAATTAAAACACTCTGTAATATTAGTTTGCAAGAACTTCACAAATCTGCAATCAAAACACTTCTTTTTAGAAAGGTGAAAATGGCATCTCTAATATTGTAAAAATTTTAAAAGTACAGCAGCACTATTTTTTGAATCATTTCTATTGAAACATATTTATCTCCGATAAAGCTCTGGACTTCATTTAATAAAATGTGGGCAGTGCAACGGTGGCTCAGTGGCAGAATTCTCACCTGCCATGCTGGAGAATTGGGTTTGATTCCTGGAGTCTGCCCATGCAAAAAAAAAAAAAAAGAAGAAAGAAAAGAAAGAAAGAAAGGAAACGGATTGTGACCATCTGCTAAAGCTACTGTTATTCTGGTATTCTGGATAAATTAATGTTTTACGTAAAGCAACAAAACAACAAAAAACTCTTCCACCCCAAATTTTTATTTATTTAGATACATATATAACAGCATGAATGTGCGTTATGTGAAATCAAGTGTGGTAAAGTGGCTTGTAACATTGTTTGGGGAAAAAAGCTCACATTGGAGAAGGGAAGTAATTTGAACATATGTTAACAGTAATACTTCATGGGGAAAAGGCCTACATCATAATTTCTCAGTGCAAGCCTGTACTAAATTCCATTAAACAATTGTGCCATCAAAAGCAGATGCCAGAAGATTTATTTTAAAAAGGCATTGGCTCTTAAACTGATGGCCGAAAATCAACAGAAGCATTTGGAGTATGCCTATGATAAGAAAAAAGAATAGTTAATTATCTTTTACAAAAGTTTGGATATCAATTGGTCTATCACCTGTATAAAACTATGTTTTTAACAAGAATTTTGCACTAAAAATAAAATGGCATTCTTGCAAGTCTACACAAATGGATAATTCTGTTTGTAAACACACAGAGCAATGTTACTGTTGTATATTATTTATTTTAAATTTGTACTTACAGACTTCAGATTTTCATTTGGGAAATAGAGAATCAAATCTGAAAAATAGGATTGTAACTGGAAAAGTTTGACAACTTTTCTAACTTCGTCACTTTCTTCACATAAAATTGATAGTTGCCTATCAACAGTTTCTCCTTGTGTGTACCAGTATCTAAACTATCACTTAACCTTTTCCCCTCTATTTAATGCAAAAATAGGAAATTTTATAATGCATATAAAATAACTGAACAGGATTCTGGTCAGCATGATGCAGTTAAGCATTTGAGCCAAGATTAAACTTTTGCTTCAAAAATAACAGCAAATGCAAAACAAACTGGGCAATCAAAGCATCAGGCTTACTTTTAGAATTTTCAAACTATTTGTCCTTAAGTAGAAATTTGAAAAAAACAAATTTTCACAATTCTTTAAGAATGCTTTTACCACCTGGATAAGAAACAAGACAGTTACCACACACTTAAAAATTCATTAGAAAAATCTTACTAAAATAAAATGAAAGCTGTTAGACACAGAATATCAGTTCCTCTCATTCTTGACAGTTTACCAACTGTACAAATTAAGAAAATTATATAAGCTTTTGTATTAAGAAAGGACAGCTCAGTCAAGACATATGTACTGTAAAAATATATCAATGGCTACAAAGAATCTGGAAAAATACAGAATGTGTTTCTTAAGCTCACATAAGAATATGGAAAGACATCACTGATGTCAACAATTTTACAGATACAAGGCTGACTTGGTTTATTTTTAAACTTCTATATATGAAAAATCATGCTAGCATAACTTTCAGGATTCATAAGGGTTTCCTTAATAATGATACTCAATTTGTATGGAGAGGAAAATGTCCATTAAAAATTAAGATATTTTAGGAAACTCGGGAAAAATTGGCATTTAACAGAAATTTGAACTTTTTTTCTCCTCCTCCATTAATCTAAGCAATAAGTACCTTGTAGGGACATTTTACAATATGTTTAATACATCTAATGTGAAGGTACTGATACATCTTTAGTTCAAATTTACTAAAGTGTTCATTATAGCTTTAAAAGGATCTTTGGAGTTATACAGAGAAGACAGGATTTAACAAATGAGTATGATTGCTGAATCATTAAATTGATATCTCTTTTAGTCTTCAGTATCTTAGAGCAGCTAGAAGTAAAAACCTAAAATTGTGGGATCGTTACCCATGTCAAACTCTGAAATGTGTTCTGCAATTAATTGTGGTGCTGTGCTTTGAAATGTACTGCTTTTTTGTATATATGTTATTTTTCACAAAAAGAAAGAAAAAAAGTCGATTGTGGTCATAAAAAATATATAAGCCTTGTCATGGTCAGGTTCATGTGTCAACTTGGCCAGGTGGTGGTACCTGTTCGTCTGGTTGGGCAAGTGCTAGCCTATCTTTTGCTGTGAGGACATTTCATAGAATTAAATCATGATCACGTTGGCTACATTCACGGCTGATTCCATTTGTAATCAGCCAAGGGGAGTGTCTTCTTTAATGAGTGATGCTTAATCTAATCACTGGAAGCCTTTTAAGGAGGATTCAGAAGAGACAGGTTCTCTTCCTGCTTTGGCTGGCAAGCCTCTCCTGTGGAGTTCATCCAGACCCTCCTTGGGAATCGTCAGCTTCATAGCCTGCCCTACAGATTTTGGACTCTACGTTCCCACGGTTACATGAGACACTTTTATAAATTTTATATTTATGAATATTTCCTGTTGATTCTGTTTCTTTAGAGAACCTAAATATAAGCCTTCTAGCCTCCTATATTCTGGAGCAGCTAGAAAAAAAATCTGAGAAGATCGCATGGTAGCCCATAAGAAACTCTGGGGTTTATCCTATAACTAGTTGTTGAAGAGTGCTTTGAAAACTATTGCTTTTTTATTTCTTTGCTTTGTATATATGTTATATTATACAATAAAAAAGTTAACTAAAACAAAAGAAAAAAGGGAAAAAAGATCTCTGAAGTTTTAAAGTAAAAAAATCTGCAAAATTATGAACTCTTAGTTCCTAATATTAAGATTCAATTCAAATTGTCAAATTTTCACAACTGCTTCAAGGAAATCAACTTTTTTTTTGCGTGGGCAGGCACTGGGGTCTCTGGCATAGCAGGAGAGAATTTTCCCACTGAGACACCATGGCCTGCTCAAGGAAATCAACTTTTAAGGTAACCCATAAACCCTGAAAATTTTAGTCACACCAGAATTTACTCCAAAGAAAGTAAAATGGGTCTAAAATTTAGCCATCTATGTTTTCAAGGTCTTCAAATTTTCCATGTGAGATTGCTTCTTGGAAAAATTCAGAAGAACCTGGACTTTCTTTTCCATTACAGTTTATCCTTCGCCTTATGGCAGGTCTCTCACTTTTCTCATCAAACTCACTTTCACTTCTTACAGTCATATGAGCAAGTTTTGGGTCAGTGGTAAGGTTATCTGTTTCATAACAATAGTATCCATATCTGTGTGAAATGGTTTCTTATTTCCACTTGTTGGTCCATATTTGTGTAACCCTTCAAATTTCATTTCTTCTTTGCTTAATATTTCACCTGGTTCATTAGATGAAAACCCTATTTTGATTACTATTGCATAGAGTGCATTCTTCTTTCTCAGACTGGCTGTTACTACTATTTGAGGCAGTTGGAGGAGGAGATGGTGCATGACTAGAAGCAGCCCTTTCACTTTCATCTAGAGGATGGTCCATGTAATCCATTACCGGGATGAAGATTATGTTTCTTTTTTCCAAATCATGTTTGCTGAAAAAAGAAATCATAACATTCAGATTTTTTCCACATGTAATAGAATGCTACACATTCACTAACTGACCTTATTCAGACTATATTAGCCTGAATCAAATGAAAATCCTTCCCACAGGCCTTCAGTCCTTGCTCAAAATTTCTAGTCTTCTTTCCAAATACATAATTCCTCACTGGCTGCTTTTACATTAAATCTTAATATTTTCATTGCCTCTTCTGTATCAAAATTGCATTTAGCCAGCTCATATAAAGCCTGTTCATTATCTTTTATGTGAGATCCTTCAGGAACTGCTTCTACACCTTTCTCATCACCTGTTCTTCTATTGGCATCCTTAAGAATTGCAATCACTTTATCTTCTGGTAGATACTTAGCGTCCCATGACAGCTGATCAACATTTTCATTTTCTTTGTATCTAAAAATGCCACCTGGAATCTCTGCTTGAAACATGGAGCCCACCATAATTTCCTTTTTCTAATATTCTAATGGAATATAATCTTCAATTTCCTTAGATTCTTCTTCTGTTTCACTATTTGTATCAAAATATTTACATCAACATGGGTAAATTATTTCCTGGGCATCTTAAGAAGCAACATATTGTGATGACTCATCATTGGAAGATTGAGTTTCATCCTCTTGACTTGATGAATCTTTTACATTCTCTTCTTTATTTTCCCGACTACAACCACTGTCGTCATCATTATCAGCATCTTCATCATCTTCACCTCCTTCCTCCTCTTCATCTTCTTTAGGTAGTCGAACAGTACTATCATAATCCTAAAGGCTGAGAAGTTTATGAATTAGCTTGTCACTTTCCCTTGCAAGATCCTCTATTTCAGAACTGAAGTTTGTTTCTCCTTTCAACATTTCTTTCTCTTCTAATGTTCATTCATCATCAGAAACCTGAACTAGCGTGTCGCTGATGGATGAAATTCATGGTCATTTGATGTTGCTGAACCTCCTTGTTCTTTGGGACCAATTAACCATCTATTCCTTACTGTCAACTGCCAGGCCCATTCTTTTAGGCTGTCTCCTGAACATGAAGACTAAATAGATGGCAGCATCACATCCAGCTTGTCTGCACTGAACTTCAGCCCATGGGTTAACCACATCAGAAACTCAGCCAGGCACTGGAAGAATCGAGCCAACATGCCATCACAGTGCTGAAGTGCAAGCCTGACAGATGTTTTTTATATGTCATTTTATTTAATCCTGTAATTTTTCCCCTCCTTCTATTAACAAGATATACTACATTGATCTTGATATGTTGAACCACCTTGCATCCCTTTGCTTTTCTCTTCTTCTTTATTTTTATTTATTTATTTTTTTGCATGGGCAGGCACCAGGAATCAAACCCAGGTCTCCAGCATGGCAGGCAAGAATTCTGCCTGCTGAGCCATCATGGCCTACCCATCCCTTTGCTTTTAATATGCCTATATCTTTATATTTAAACTAGTTTCTTATAAAATAGCAAGAAAGCAAGTCAAGAATTCTTTGGTTTCCCAGTACATATAAAAGTTATGTTTACATTATAACATAGTCCATTAAGTGTGCAACAGTATTATGTCTAAAAAATGTACATACCATTATTTAAAAATACTTTGTTGCTAATAAAAAATGCTAACTATTATCTGAGCCTTCAATGCATCATCATCTTCTGGGTGGTGGAGTCCTGCCTGATGTTGATGGCTGCTGACTGATCAGGGTGGTGGTTGCTGAAGGTTGGGGTGGCTTGGCAGTTTCTAAAAATAAGACAAAAGTGAAGGTTGCTTTATGGTTTACTCTTCCTTTCATGAAAGATTTCTCTGTATCATGCAATGCTGTTTGATTGCATTGTACCCACAGTAGAACTTCTTTCAAAATTGGAGTCAATCCTCTCAAACCCTGCCACTGATTTATAAACTAAGTTGATGTTATATTCTAATTCCTTTGTTGTCAGTTCAACAATGTTTGCAACTCCTTCACCAGGAGTAGAATCCATCTCAAGAAACCACTTTTTTTTGCTCCTCCATCAGAAGCAACTTCTCATCCATTCAAGTTTTTATCATGAGATTGCATCAATTGTCACATCTTCAACTCCCACTTCTAATTTTAGTTTTCTTGCTGTTTCCACATCTGCAGCTACTTCCTCCATTGAAGGCTTGAACCACTCAAAGTCATCCACAGGAGTTGGAATCAACTTCTTCCAATCTCCTGTCAATGTTGACATTTTGACCTCCCATGAATCACAAATGTTCTTAATGGCATCTAAAATGGTGAATCCTTTCCAGAAGATTTCAATTTACTTTGCCCAGATTCATCAGAGGAATCACTATCTATGGCAGCTATAGTCTTACAAAATGTTTTTCTTAAATAATTAGACTTGAAGGTTGAAATTACTCCTTGACCCATGGACTGCAAAATGGATGTTGTGTTAGCAGGCATGAAAACAACATTATTCTCCTACATCGCCATCAGAGATCTAGGGTGACCAGGTGCACTGTTAACAAGCAGGAATATTTTTAAAGGAATCTTTTTTTTCTGAGTAGTTGGTACCAATTTTGCACTTAAAATATTCAGTAAACCACGTTGTAATAGATATGCTATGACCCAGGCACTATTGTTCTATTTACAGAGCACAGGCAGAGCAGATTTAGCATAATTCCTAAGGGCCCTGGGATTTTCAAACTGGTAAATAAGCACTGGCCCCTAACAAGAGAGTCAGGTTGTCCTTGGAAGCTTTGAAACCAGGTATTGACTTCTCCTCTCTAGCTATGAAAGTCCTAGGTGGCATCTTCTTCCACAGAAGGCTGTTTTGCCTACATTAAAAATCTGTTGTTTAGAGTAGTGACTTTCATCAACTATCTTACATCTTCTGGATAAATTGCTACAATTTCTACATTAATATTTGCTACTTCACTGTGTACTTTTATATTATGGAAATGGCTTCTTTACTTAAACCTCATGAACCAACTCTGCTAGCTTCAGATTTTTCTCCTGCAGCTTTCTTACCTCTCCCTGCTTTCATAAAATTGAAAAGTGAGGGGCTTATTCGGGATCAGAGTTTGGCTTAAAGGACTCTTGTAGTTGGTTTGATCTTCTATCCAGAATACTAAGACTTTCTCCATATCACTAATAATAAGACTGTTTTATTTTTTTTTTATCATTCATGCATTCACTGGATAGCACATTTCATTTCAAGATCTCTTCCTTTGCATTCACAACTTTGCTGATTGGTGCAAGATACCTAGCTTTGAACCTATCACTAAACTTAATTTCTACCCTTTGATTTAAAGTGCGAGACATGACTGTTCCTTTCACTTGAACATTTAGAGGTCGTTGTAGGGGTATTAATTGGTTTAATTTCAATATTGTTGTGTTTCAGGGAATAGGGAGGCCTAAGGAGAGGGAGAAAGATGTGGCAATGGCCAGTTGATGGAGCAGTCAGAGCACACACAACACTGATCAATTAAGTTTGCTATCATGTGGTTTGTGGCATCCCAAAACAATTACAATAGTAACATCAAAGATCACAATAACAGATATAATGCAAAAATTTGAAATATTGCAAGAATTACCAAAATGTGACATAGAGGCATGAAGTAAGCACATGTTATTGGAAAAACAGCACCAGTAGACTTGCTCAATGTAGCGTTGCCACAAATCTTCAATTTGTAAAAAAAAAAAAACAAAAAAACTGCAATTTCTGTGCAGCACAATAAAGCAGAGTGCAATAAAATGAGGTATTTTCTCAGCTTCCTGGATCTTTGGTTTGATTTCTGTCATTAGTTTTGGAAAACCCTCAGATATTATTACTTTGAATATTTATTCTGCTCCTTTATTTCTTCTTTTGTTATTCCCATTATAACACACCTTTTGTAAGTGTCCCATAGTTCTTGAACATTTTGTTCTTTTTCATTCTTTTTTCTCTTTGCATTTCAGTTTTAGAAATTTCTATTAACATATCTTCATGCTTAGTGAGTCTTTCCTCAGCAATGTCCAGTCTATTGAATAGCCCATCAAAGGCATTTCTTAATTTGTTAGTGTTTTTTATTTCTGGTATTTCCTTTTGAATCTTTCTTAGAATTTTCATATCTCAGTTTATATTACCTGTCAGTTTTTGTATGCTGTCCATTTTTTTCCATTAGATCTCACCATATTAATTATAGTTATTTTAAATTTCTGGCCAACAGCCCAACATTTCTGCCATATCTGCGTCTGGTTCTGATGCTTGTTCTGTCTGTTCAAACTATATATTTTGCCTTTTAGTATAACTAGTAATTTTTTGTTTAAAGCAAACATAATGTACTGGGTAAAAAGCAACTGAGGTAAACCAACCTTTAGTGGGAGGTTTTGTATTTTTCTGGCTATGTGTTAGGCTGTGCCTAGTGTTTGCTGTAGCTGGAGGTGTCAGAAGCTAAGATTTCCTCTAGTTTCCTTGTTTTTGTCTCCACTGTTGTCTCTGGGTTTCCCTAGAGGCTTCTTAAATAGTTTGAGCCACATTATTCTTTCTCTTGTAATCTCTTGATATTATAAGTAGCCCAACTGATGTGGTGGTAAGGTATTAGAGGAAGGCAAGTGTTCTAAAACCCTAAGATTAGGTCTCAGACTTTAAGTGGGCCTGTGCCCTTGGATTGTGACTATCATAGGTGCTTCTCAGCTTCCTCCCCATCCTTACCCCTAACCTAAAGTAAAACAAAAGTTCTAGATGGGCTGGAGTCATCAATTTCTTTTCCCTCATGTTTGTTAGACTTAGGTAAAATGGCTTATTTTAAGGGCAGTCCTTTGTTATAGAGAACCAAGTCCTCTGGATATATTTCAACATAAGTATTTTGCACTTCCTCCTGCTAGAATCATGAGGATGAGAACCTGGCAGAGCTCTTGGAGATGTCATGAAAGCATGGGGACCAACCTAAGATTGGGAACCCCATCCTCACCCTGTATTTTTAACTCTAAAGCTAAGTCACATTGAGAATTCAGAGCAATTCATAAATTACAGTTGAAGCATTCCTATCAGTACTCCAGCACTCAAACTTACTGCTAGGGCATCTCCAGGTAGGCTGTGATTCTCTGCATTTGCCTTTTTCTCCAGATTCCAGGGCAGCGGGTTGCCCTGTGAAAAAGGTTTTCAGCTTTTTTCTATACTTAGTATGAGAATGATGACTTCCAAGCTCTTTACATGATAGATCAGAAACCAAAAGTTTCATGCACTTACTTTTTTTTTTAAAGATATTATTACTATCAATTTACTCATTTAACAAACATTTATTAAGTGCCTAGCACATGCCAGGTGCTCTCATACATTAAAGCATTTGTTAAGCCCAGAGGTAGTTTTTATCGTCTTTTAAAAAAACATTTTTATTGACAAATCTTCACACATATACAGTCCATACATGGTGTACAATCAGTGGCTCACGATATCAATCACATAGTTCACCATGATTATTTTTTAGAACATTTGCACCACTCCAGAAAAAGAAAAAAACTCATGCATCCCATACTCCATAACCCTCCCTTTCATTGACCACTAGTATTTCAATATACCCAATTTTTTTACTCCTTATCCCCCTATTATTTATTTATTTTTTATCCATATATTTTTTACTCATTTGCAAACACCCTGGATAAAAGGAGCATCAGACATAAAGTTTTCATAATCACACAGTCTTATTGTAAAAGTTTTATCGTTATACAATTGTCTCCAAGAATCAAGGCTACTGGAACACAGCTCAACAGTTTCAGGTGCATCGCTCCAATCATTCCAATACATTATAAACTAAAAAGTGATATCTATATCATGCATAAGAATAACCTCCAGGATAACCTCTCAACTCTGCTTGAAATCTTTCAGCCATTAAACCTTTATTTTGTCTCATTTCTCTCTTCCCCGTTTTGGTCAAGAAGGCTTTCTCAATCCCATAATGTCAGGCCCCAGTGAATCCCAGGAGTTCTGTCCTACATTACCAGGGAAATTTCAAAACCTGGGAGTGGTCCCACATAGGAGGGGGAAGGGGAGTGGGTTCACCTGCTGAGTTGGCATAGAGAGAAAGGCCACATCTGAGCAACAAAAGAGGCTCTCTGAGGGTAACTCAGGCATCATTTTAAGTAGACTGAGTCTGACCTTTGCAGGAATAAGTTTCATAGGGGCAAACCCCAAGATTGAGGGCTCAGTCTATTGATTTGGTTGTCCCCAAAGCTTGCAAGAATATTAGAAATTCTCCAAATGGGAAAGTTTAATATTCCCTCTCATCTCCCCATTCCCTCAAGAGGATTTTGCAAATTCTTCTTTATTCACTGCCCAAATTACTCTGGGATGTACAGGGACATCACATGTATAAACCAACAAGATCTGGTTGTCTGAAAAAACCAACAAGATCTCACACCCTATTCGAGATTACATGTAGTTTTTATCGTCTTTTTTAAAAGTGTTCAACTAAATTGACCATACAAGTTAAATTAGGTAATGATCTTTGCCTTTTTAATTAGCATACTTGGACATTAATATTTAATGTAATCATTTATATGGCTGTATTTATATCTACAATTGTACTTGTTTTCAGTTTTTCCCCTTTGTTCTTGTTTCTCTGTTCTCTCTTCTTGCCTTTTCTTTGGGGATATTTGAACATTAAAAAAAATTCATCTTAGTTTTTGCTTTTTTTAAGCTATAACTTTTGCATTATTTTTCTCAGTTCAAAGAATTAAAATATCCATCCACTACTTTCCCCTTAATGTTAATATTGTACCATTTCATGCAATACATAGAAACCTTGAAACCATATACTTCTCTTCAAACATACCCATCACTGTCTTGTACACTCTAGTTGCTATGTGCATTACATCTATGTATATATAAACTTTGCTTTATTTTAAAGAAAGTAACAAGAAAAAAATGTTGTTGTATATATTTACAATTTCTGATGCTTTTAATCCAAGTTCTCACCACACATCCCAGAACTTTGCTACTTCAGCAAAGATTACTAAGGTGCACCATTTTGTTCCTACATGGATGAACACATAAAATACTTATCAAGACTGTTCCTGACCTTTCTCATTAACTCATGAAGCTAAAGAAATAACCACTTGGCACAAATGTGATTGTAATAAAAACCACAAATTTAAGCACTGAAACTAGGTGGCAGTCTTGATTATAAAATATTAATGATTATAGATAGACTCCGTTCAAGAAACTCACTCTATAATCTGGAAGAAAAGCAAAAAATGGAACTCTTATCATAAGAAACAAGAAAGTCTGAGTTTACTATCTTGAAGAAAGTGGGGGACTACTGAAGGATTTTCAGTAGCAGAAAAATGTGGTAGGCCTCATAGGCTGGCTAACTCTCCATCCATTCCATTCCCTTTCTCCCTTACCTAAACTCTATGATACAATATAAGAAAGGGAAATACATCCCAAGCACCCCTTGCAGTGAGGCATAGCCATTTTGACACATTCTGGCCAGCAAAATGTAAAGCTACTTGAAAAGCTGTTTGAAAAGGTTTTGATTCCTGATGAACATCCAAGGCTTGCACCACGCCATTCCTTGTTGCCTTCAATTTAAGAATGTTTAAAATGTACTAACCATACTGTAATACATAAGGAAAGACCAGGAGCATCCCTACCATACAGCAATGGCACCACCGAGCTGCTCAAAGCCTGCAGCCATCTCCAGATTTCTTCTCATGGGAAACTATAAATCTAAGTGATTTAAGTGGGTTTTCTGTTATTTCATTCTGAACATCTTCCTGATTAGTAAGTTATAAGAATAAATGTGTATTTTTTTCTTAGTTTACATCAAAGAGATTCCTCTCCCTTAAAAAAATTTTTTTATTGAAAAATTTTGACACACATACTATCCATCCATAGTATATGATGCACAATATCATCACATCATTGTGTATTCATCAGCATGATCATTTTTAGAACTGTGCATCTCTCAAAAAAAGGGAGTAAAAAGAAAAGAAAAAAAATCATGTATCCCATACTTCTTACCCCTGACTCTCATTGACTACTAGCATTTCAATCTACACAATCTTGTCCCCCCTATTATTTTTATCCTTATTTTTTTACTCTTCTGTCCATGCCCTGGATGAAAGGAGCATCAAACACAAAGTTTTCACAACTGCATGGTCACACTGAAAAAGCTATATAGTTATACAACTGTCTTCAAGAATCAAGGCTACTGGAACACAGCTCAACATTTTAATGGTACTTCCTTCTAGCCACTCGAATACATCATAAACTAAAATGGGATATCTATATCATGCATAAGAATAACCTCCAGGATAATAGCTTAACTCTGTTTGAAGTTTCCCAGCCACTGAAACTTTATTTTGTCTCAATTATTTCTTAGCCCTTTTGATCAAGAAGGCTTTCTTGATCCCATGATGTCGGGTCCTTGCTCATCCGAGGAGTGCTATGCCACATTGCCAAGGAGATTTCAACCCCTGGGAGTCATGTCCCATGTGGGGGGTGGGGGTGGGCAATGAGTTCACCTGATGAGCTGGTTTAGAGAGAGAGAGATGTCATATCTGAGCAACAAATAATTATGCAGAAGGGGTGACTCTTATGCATAATTATAATTAGGCTTAGCTTCTCCTTTCCAAGAATAAGTTTCATAGCTGTGAACCCCAAGATTAAGCCTGTTGATTTCATTGTCCCCACTGCTTGCAAGAATATCAGGAATTCCCTAGATGGGGAATTTAATATTCCCTCCTATCTCCCCAGTTCCATTAGGGGACTTTGCAAACACTTTTTTCTTTTATTCTCTGGCGAAATTACTCAGGAATATATTGGGGCATTACACTAACCTGCACAAACCAATAAGATCTCATGTCCTATTCAAGACCCCATGTAATTTCGGTGTTCAATAAACTGATCATACAAGTTAAATTAGATAATGCATTATCCAAAATATAAAATTTGCAACAAATAAACATCTCTTTCTCTTTGGTCTCACACAGGAGTTGAACTTTTAAAATATGGACCATATCATCCTTTACCCTGTATTTTGATTTACCTTAGTCCTATTCAGATCAGCTTCAGTCATATTCCTAGTCAAAGTCTAATCACGTTTACACTTTTTGCTATATGGGATAGTGTTGATTTTCATAGCTTCAGTGTTCTAACTCTGAGTCTCAGGTGTCACTAAATACCCAAAGTTTCAGGGAATGACCAGATTAGACACCAATACCTCAGTATCTCAAAATTTAGAAAAAACAGTTACAACTCCTTAATATATGTGACTGCTGCAAAAGCTTACAATCTAGGACCCTTTACAATAGGCCCCAACCTGATAACCCATGCTCTCGACTTCAATTCTCTGAGTTTGTATAATATAGTTAGTCCACATGAGTGAGGTGTATTTGTCTTTTTGTTTCTGACATTTCATTCAACATACTGTCCTTATGGTTCATTCACCTAGTTGTATGCTTCACAACTTCATTCCTTCTTGCAGCCACTCAGTAGTCTGTTGTATGCATACACCACAGTTCTCCTTTTCATTTCTCAATCGCTGTACCCTTAGGTCACATCTATCCACCTGAATCATGAACACTGCTACCATAAATACCAGTGTGAAATGTTCACATGTCCCCACTCTCGGTTTTTCCTGGTATATACCTAGCAACAGGGCTGCAGGATCATATGACAACCCCACCCCTAGCTTCCTGTGGAACCACCAGCACACTGCCCTCCAGAGTTGCTGTACCTCTCAGCTTCCCTGCCCACAGTAAATAGGTACATCTCTTTCTCTACATTTTCTCTAGCACTTGTTTCTCTGTTCATTTTTAGTGTTTTATTTGCACATCATACAATCCAACCTAAGTAAAAAGAACATACCTTCACCACCATAATCTATATAAAGACATTTTCTTTTCTTCTGCAAAGACTCCATACCCCTCCCCCTAAACCCCCTGCTTCATGACATTTAGTTTAATGCCTTTTGCATTCAGTGGAAACATATTACAATTTTACTGTTCACTATAGACCCTAGTTGCATTGACTGTATTTTTTTCTGTATACCATCCCATTTTAAACATCTTGCAATGTTGACATTCATTTGTTCTCCCTTATGCAAAAACATTTTTATATTTGTACAATTAGTCACCATCATTGTCCACTCTAGGCATTCCTAAGTTATATACCATCTCAGTCTATATCCTCTATCTTTCCTTCTGGTATCATATATGCCCCCAACCTTTCTCCCTCAACTATACTCACATTCAGCTTCATTCAGTATGCTTATATTATTGTGCTACCATCAGATAGTATTTTGCAATCCATTTATGAAATTTAACAACTAGTCCTATGGCATATTCTAATGCCCAATCTCTACCCTATTTCTCCTGATAACATGTGCTCTTAACTTTAACTCTCAAAGCTCACTCATAAATGAGAGTTCGTATTAGTAACACCACAGAATTTATCCTTTTGTTTCTGACTAATTTCACTCAGTATAATGTCCCCAAGTTTCATCCACATTGTTACATGCATCATGACTCTGTCTTGCATCTGCATAATATTCCATTATATGTATATACCACAGTTTGTTTAGCCACTCATCCGTTGACGGACATTTGGGCAGTTTCTATTTCTTGGCAAGTGTAAATAATGCTATCATAAACATTGGTATGCAAATGTCTGTTTGTATCTTTGCCTTCAGTTCCTCTCAATATAAACGTAGTAATGGGATTGCTGGATCATATAGCAATTCTATAGCTTTTTGAGGAACTGCCAAACTGTCTTCCATCATTTTACATTCCCACCAAGAGTGGATAAGTGTGCCTCTTTCTCCACATCCTCTCCAGCACTTGTCATTTTCTGTTTTTTGTTTGTTTATAATGGCCATTCTAGTGGGTGTCAGATGATATCTCATTGTGGTTTTGATTTGCATTTTCTTAATAGCCAGTGAGGTTGAGCATCTTTTCATGTGCCTTTCAGCCATTTGTATTTCTCTTCTGAAAACTATCTGTTGATGTCTTTTGCCCATTTTTTAATTGAGTTGTCTTTTTGTTGTTGAGTTGAAGAATCTCTGTATGTATTCTGGATATTAAATCCTTATCTGAGAAGCTTAGCCTACCTATAGGGATGCCTAAGAGTCACCTCCAGAGAACTTCTTTTGTTGCTCAGATGTGGTCTTTCTCTCCCTAAGCTGAACTCTGCAAGTGAAACCACTGACTTTCTCCTCATCATGGGACATGACATCCAGGGATGAAAGCCTCCCTGTTGGCACAGGAGATGACCCCCAGGGATGAGCCTGGTCCTGGCACCATGGAATCAACAACACCATACTGACCAAAAGGGGGAAAAGAAGTGTAACAAATAAGGTATCAGTGGCTGAGAGAGTTCAAATAGCATTGAGAGGCTACTCTGGAGGTCACTCTTACTCATGCTTCAGCTAGATATTGCTAGCTATCATAACTTGCCAACCCCCAACCAAAACCATTCCTGCCAATCCTAAAGAATGCCAAGGGCACCTTCCAGGGAGATGGCCAAATACAGTAGCTCCAATTCAGGCCTGCTCCAACGAAAATTTAGAGAAGGGATGGGAGGGCGACTGAGATGGCAAGTCAAGAGTGGGGCTGACTTGGGAGAGCCTTCAGCACCACATAGAGATGGCCTGGTTGCAGAGGCTGAGGAACAAACAAGCAGAAAGCTGGACCCTGGTGTGGAGGCACAGAGCCCGGGGGAGTGCATGGACAGAGTGCTGGGGACTAAGAAGTAAGCCAGGCCACATTCCTTGAACACGCTACCCTCACCAGCACAGCCCCGTGAACTGCAACTCACCCCATACCCCATGCACCCAAATCCCATCATCTGCTCACATTCCCTGCAATCCAAGTGCCCCTGCCTCACCAGCCCCCTTTGTATGTACCTGCTCCACATCCCCACCCCCAAGTGCAGCCCAACTAACTTCTCCTGTACCCCTCCAGAGCACTACATCCCCTTCCCTGTTCCCTACAGGCTGTTGCCAGCACATAAAGGCTATGGGCATTAACCTCAACACCCCTGTCCCTCACCCATAGTGTCATACAGCCTCACCCTTCCCACCCTAAGCTCTGCGCATCAGTTTACAGTACTATTAGACCCACGCATGCGCACAGCCCTCAGTCAGGCTTCCCAGCTGTTCCCAGCTTCTTAGTCTCCAGCACCCTGTCCATGCACTCCCCTGGGCTCCGTGCCTCCACACCAGGGTCCAGCTTTCTGCTTGTCAGTTCCTCAGCCTCTGCAACCAGGCTATCTCTATGTGGTGCAGAAGGCTCTCCCAGGTCAGCTCCACTCTTGCATTGCCATCTCAGTCACCCTTCCATCCCTACTCTAACTTCCGTGGGGCAGGCCCGAATTGAAGCTACTGTATTTGGCCATCTCCCTAGAAGGTGCCCTTGGCATTCTTTAGGATTGGCAGGAATGGTTTTGGTTGGAGGAAAACCAAAGTGCTGGCCTGTGCTGCTGGGTCACATCTGCCCCCAACACAAAAAGGCATAACACTGACCCATTGCTATAGTTCTATGCATGCGCACAAAGGGCCCAGAGCCCTAAACCAGCACATCAGGGTTATGTCCACCAGACCACTGAACCCACACAGCTACATCCTCCCTGGCCATTGGGCACCCATGTTCACAAGCACCAGCGTAACATCCCCAACCTGTGCCTATACCTGCCTTTAAACCAATCACCATACTGTTGTGCCCACCCCATACCCTGCTCATGGGGCACATCCATCCTGCAAACACAAGGCCTTAGACTACTGAAAGAAATCAACTCCCAAAGTAAATCAATCAAGATACTTGCATGTGATGAAAACAACAGAAGAACACTAGGCATATCACAATGCAGACAGATGTAGCTCTGCCTTATGGCCAAATTAAAACACCAGAGGAGACACAGACCTTGGAACAACGAACCAAAGTTGTTCATATAACTCTACTTAATAAAATAAGTGGGATGGCAAATGACATAAAGGAGATCAAGAAGACAGTAGAAGAGTATAAAGAGGAAATTGAAAGAATAAATAGAAAAATAGTGGATATAACAGAGATTAAGACTCTGTTGACCAAATAAAAAACATACTAGAGGCACACAACACTAGAGTTGAAGACACAGAAAAAAGAATAAGTGATACAGAGGACAGGATAACTTACTTCCAAAAGATAGGAATCAAAGGTAATTACCTTAATACAAAAAAGGGAATATATGAAAAACTGAAAGCATCGTACTCAATGGAGTATGTACTAGTTAGGGTCCTCTAGAGAAACAGAATCAACAGGAAATATTCATAAATATAAAATTTCTAAAAGAGTCTCATGTAACCATGGGAACATAGAGTCCAAAATCTGCAGGGCAGGCTGTGAAGCTGACAACTTTGATGGAGGGTCTGGACGAACTCCACAGGAGAGGCTCGCCAGCTGAAGCAGGAGAGCCTTTCTTTTCTGACTCCTCCTTAAAAGGCTTCCAGTGATTGGATTAAGCATCAGTCATTAAAGAAGACACTCCCTTGGCTGATTACAAATGGAATCAGCTGTGGGTGGATGTAGCTAACAAGATCATGATTTAATTCTATGAAATGTCCTCATAGCAAAAGACAGGCCAGCATTTGCCCATCAATACAAACAGGTAACACCACCCAGCCAAGCTGACACATGAACCTGACCATGACAGTCCACCCCTGGTCAACCTGGCAGCTATATGCATCACCTTAAACCATATCTAATTTCTAAATAGAAAACAATAAAAGACACATTTTTTCCCTCACCTAACAATACTCAACTGTCCTGCATATAACCGGAAACACATTAAATCTCTCCAGAATAAGGTGCAAGTTCTTGGGTAATATTCATTCTTAAACTTGACATCTTACAATTTAAATAATACAACATAAACAAAATGGCATTACAGTCCTCATTTCTGTAACTGATCACTTGGCCCAGTTCATATTTATCACTACCTTCTTACACTACCCATTCCATTAACCTCAGCAAGCACTTCAGCTGGCCATGGTGCCTGGTGGGGTGACCCAAACCATCATTCCTGAAGTTTCAAAGTCATTGGTAGCAATGCCTGGATTGGGTTGTTGCAGTTTTCCATTGATTTTAATCACAGGGCATGGTAGTACTAAAAGACACCCTAGGGGATCTCTTATATTCCAGAAAAACTCTTCTTTACCTCCATTGTGTAGTTGTAGTCATATTTCCCCCTGATAGTCAGGGTCATTCACCCCAGCCAGTAATGTAATCCCCTTCTTAGCTCGTTGATCCAAGGGCATGAGTAGCACAAAATGACCAGGTGGCAATCTTAGATTCCAGTTCAATGGAATCATTTTTGTTTCTCCTGGTGAAAGCACTCCTCCTTGTGGAACTAAAATGTGTAGACTAGAAGAGCTCAGGGTTGCAGGGACAGGAAGCAAAAATTTTCCTAGTGGATCAATAGGGGCGATAGTGAGTGGTGCCACTCCCATTTCCACCCCTTGGTTCTAGGACCCATGGATCCTGGCTATGAGAGAAACAGTACCATACAGCGGATGCTGATTCAGACCACACACAGCTACCTGGAGAACATTACCCCAGCCCTTCAAGGTATTGTCACCTAATTGGCACTGTAATTGAGTTTTCAAAAGCCCCTTCCACTGTTCTATCAATCCAGCTGCTTCTGGATGATGGGGAACATGGAAAGACCAGAGAATTCCATGAGCATGTGTCCATTCCCACACTTCATTTGCTGTGAAGTGTGTTCCTTGATCAGAAGCAATGCTGTGTGGAATACCATGACGATGGATAAGGCATTCTGTAAGCCTACAGATGGCAGTTTTGGCAGAAACATTGTGCGCAGGGAAAGCAAACCCATATCCAGAATATGTATCTATTCCAATTAGAACAAATCACTGCCCCTTCCATGAAAGGAGTGATCCAATGTAATCAACCTGCCACCATGTAGCCGGCTGGCCACCTCAGGAAATGGTGCGATATCAGGGGCTGAATGTGGGTCTCTGCTGCTGCAGACTGGGCACTCAGCAGTGGCTATATAGCCAGGTCAGCCTTGGTGAGTGGAAGTCCATGTTGCTGAGCACATGCATAACCTCCATCCCTACCACCTTGGCTACATTGTTGATGAGCCCATTGGGCAATAAAAGGGGTTGTTGGGGAGAAAGGCTGACTGGTATCCACAGAATGGGTCATCTTATCCACTTGATTATTAAAATCTTCCTCTGCTGCAGTCACCCTCTGGTGCGCATTCACATGGGACACAAATATCTTCATGTTTTTAGCTCACTCAGAAAGGTCTATCCACCTCCTCCCCAGACCTCTTTGCCACCAATTTTCCAATTATGCTCTTTCCAAGTCCCTGACCAACCAGTCAAACCATTAGCAACAGTCCATGAGTCTGTATATAAAAGCACCTTTGGCCAGTTCTCCTTCCAAACAAAATGAATAACCAGGTGCATTGCTCACACTGGGAGGATTTTCCCTCACCACAGTCCTTCAAGGACACCCCAGAAAGAGGTTGTAGTGCTGTGCTGTGCACTTTTGGGTGGTACCTGCATATCGTGCTGAACCATCTGTAAATCAGGCCTGAGTTTTCTCTTCCTCAGCCAATTCACTGTAAGGAACTCCTCAAGAGGCCATAGCTCTAGTCTGGGAAAGAGAAGGTAATGTGGCAGAAGTGGAGACCATGGGCATTTGGGCCACTTCCTCATGTAACTTACTTGTGGCTTCAGGACCTGCTCTGGCCCTATCCTGTATATACCATTTCCACTTTATGATGGAGTGCCTCTGTGCACACCCAACTTTATGGCTTGGTGGGTCAGACAACATCCAGCTCATGATAGGCAACTCAGGTCTCATGGTAACTTGGTGGCCCAAGGTTAAGCATTCGGTCTTCACTAAGGCCCAGTAGCAGGCCAAAAGCTGTTTCTCAAAAGGAGAGTAGTTATCTGTAGCAGATGGTAAGGCTCTACTCCAAAATCCTAAGGGTCTGCATTGTGATTCTCCTATAGGGGCCTGCCAAAGGCTCCAGACAGCATCTCTATTTACCACTGACACTTCCAGTACCATTGGATCTGCTGGATCATATGGCCCAAATGGCAGAGCAGCTTGTACAGCAGTTTGGACCTGTTGCAGAGCCTCCTCTTATTCAGGTCCCCACTCAAAATTAGCAGCTTTTCTGGTCACTCGATAAATGGGCCAGAGTAGCACACCAAAATGAGGAATATGTTGTCACCAATTCCAAACAGACCAACTAGGTGTTGTGCCTCTTTTTTGGTTTTAGGATGGGCCAGGTGGAGCAACCTATCCTTCACCTTATAAGGGATATCTCAACATGTCCCACACCACTGGACACCTAGAAATTTCACTGAGGTGGAAGTCCCCTGTATTTTTGTCGGATTTACCTCCCATCCTCTGATACGCAAATGCCTTACCAGTAAGTCTAGAGTAGTTGCTACTTCTTGCTCACTAGGTCCAATCAACATGATATCATCAATATAATAGACCAGTGTGATGTCCTGTTGGAGGGAGAAAAGATAAAGGTCCCTCTGGACAAGATTATGAGATAGGGCTGGAGAGCTGATATACCCCTGAGGTAGGACAGTGAAAGTATATTACTGACCTTGCCAGCTGAAAGAAAACTGTTTCTGGTGGTCCTTACTAATAGCTATTGAGAAAAAAGCATTTATCGGATCAATACTGCATACCAGGTACCAGGGGATGTAATGATTTGCTCAAACAATGATACCACATGTGAAACAGCAGCTGCAATTGGAGTTACCACCTGGTTGAACTTACACAGTCCACTGTCATCCTCCAAGGCCCATCTGTTTTCTGCACAGGCCAAACAGGAGAGCTGAATGGGGATGTGGGGGGAATCACCACCTGTTCTAGTTTGCTAGCTGCTGGAATGCAATATACCAGAAACAGAATGGCTTTTTAAAAGGGGAATTTAATAAGTTGCTAGTTTACAGTTCTAAGGCCGAGAAAATGTCCCAATTAAAACAAGCCTATAGAAATGTCCAATCAAAGGCATCCATCCAGGAAAAAATACCTTGACTGATGAAGTTCAGGGTTTCTCTCTCAAGTGAGAAGGCACATGGCAAACACAGTCAGGGCTTCTCTCTCAGTTGGAAGGGCACGTGATGAACACAGCATCATCTGCTAGCTTTCTCTCCTGGCCTCTGGTTCCATGAAGCTCCCTGGAAGGCACTTTCCTTCTTCATCTCCAAACGTCACTGGCTCATGGACTCTTTGCTTCGTGGTGCTGCAGCATTCTCTGCTCTCACCGAATCTCCTTCATTCTCCAAAATGTTTCCCTTTTATAGAACTGCAGAAACTTCTCAAGACCCACCCAAATGGGTAGAGACAGTTCATCATCTAATCCAGTTTAACAACCACTCTTGATTAAATCACATTTCCAGGGAGATGATCTGATTACAGTTTCAAACATACAGTATTGAATAGGGATTATTCTGCCTTTATGAAATGGGATTTTGATTAAAACATGGCTTTTCTAGGGTCCATACATCCTTTCAAACCAGCACACCACCCCTGCATCCTACAAGTCCTTAAGGCAGTAATCTCTGCAATCCCTCCAGGAATCCAGTATTGCTTCTGATTTACTATTTTGCTAGGTAGGGAAGGTTCTAGTGACTTCCACTTGGCTTTTCACCACAATAGCCCTCACTGCACGAGTCAGAGAGCCAATGTGGGGATTCTGCCAGTTGCTCAATATGTCTGTTCCAATTATGCATTATGGAACTGGGGAAATAACTACAGAATGGGTCCGAGGCCCCACTGGACCCACTGTGAGACGGACCTGAGCTAAAACTCCATCGATTACCTGATCTCCATTAGTCCCACTCTGACTGGTGGACCAGAGTGATGTTTTGGGTCCCCTGGAATTAATGTCACTTCTGAACCAGTGTCTAATAATCTCCCAAATATCTGGTCATTTCCTTTTCGCTAATGCACAGCTACCCTGGCAAAAAGCCATTGGTCTCCTTGGGGAAGGCTTGGAGGAAGATTAACAGTATAAATTTGTGGCAGTTTAACAGGGTTCTCCCCCAAAGGGACCTGGCCTTCCCTTCATTCAAGGGACTCTGGGTCTGTAAAGTGTCTCAAGTCTGGAAATTGATTAAGGGGCCGTGACTCTGTCCTTTTGTAATTCAAGTTAGACTTCTGTTCACTTGACCTAGAACTCTTTTGTTTATACAGCTCAAACAATTTAGTAGACTGCCCTTCTATTGTATTTCTAGATACCCCATGATTTACTAGCCAATGCCACAAATCTCTGTGTCAGATTATTTTGACTCCTGCATTGAGTTTGCTCTCTATTATAATAGCCACGTCTACCCTGTCTTTGGCAATTAAGTGCTGCCACCTGGCTTTGGCCAACTCAGAATCTGGTCATCCCCATTGTGTTTAAGGATTCCAGCTCAGTGACAACAGTTTCCACAGTAATATCTGACCTACAGAGAAGTGCAACTACAGAGCTCTTCAGGGATGATGGCGCTAGTCTCACAAATTTATTTCTCACTGTTCTGGTAAAAGGTGCATCCTCTGGACATTCCTGGGGTGTAAGAGCAGGCTTTGCATGATAAATCCACTCTAACATTCCAATCTCTCTAAACCTCTGGATCCCTTCATCTACATTATACCAGGGTAGTTCTGGCATTTCAACCTCAGGTAATGTCAGCCACCTTTTGATACATGTTTCAACCAACCATCCAAACAGACCGTTAATGCCTTTCCTAACCCCTCAAGCTATAACAATGAAAGCATAATCTCTTCTTAGTGGGCCTATATCAATAAATTTAGCCTGATCCAGTCTTATATTCCTCCCACCATTATCCCACACCCTTAAAATCCATTGCCACACATATTCCCCTTATTTGTGTCTATAAAAATTGAAAAATGCACACAATTCTTTTGGAGTATAACCTCCTCATGTGTGATACTTTGTACCTCATCTTTAGAGGCCTGTTGGGACTTTAGTTATAGGTCTGGAAGAAATGAGGGGTGATGGGGGTGGGTCATGAAAAAAAATTAGATGTCTCTTCCAAGCCATTTGCTTCAGGGCATTCAGTTGCAGTTTCATCTGGTGAAACAGGATTAATCACTCTATGGCTAATCCCATCAGGAGGAGGTTGGGTGGTCAACTCCTCAAGGCATACTGGAGGTGGGGCGGCTACATCCTCAGAGCAGACTATTACAGGATTATCTAGAGAAGACTTGGCATGACCTACAGTTTCAACATCACCACCAACATCATTGTCAATCCATATGTCACCATCCCATTTTTCAGGGTCCCACTCGTTTCCATTCAATGCCTTCACTTTATCGGCAGACACCATGCAAGACTGAGATATGTTTACATTGTAAAGTTACTACTCTAACAATAAGATTTGGAGTCTGATTTTCAGAGGTCTCAAGTCTACGGCTACAGGAAGTAAGATTTTCCTTCAGGACACTCACAGAAACATCTACATCTGTCAGACGGTGCTTAAGCTTCTCGTTTGAAGCCTTAGGCACATCCCCTTCACTCATTAATGCATACAGTATATCTAACAACAACCAGCCAACATCTCTCTACCTCCTATTTCCACAAAACTCTGTAAAGGTATCAAAAACATTATCCCCCAGAGCCTGGCTTCATACATGTGAAGCATGTAAAGAATCAAATGGCGATATTTTGACTATCTGTTTTGCCAACTCACTCCATGGATTGGGAGTGTCATTCTGATTATGGCAATTAGAGTCTTAGTGCCTTTGAGTCCAGTCAGTTTAGAAAACTATTCATAAAAACCCACTTTTAAGATTCTGTTTCTTAAGAACCACTCCTGGTACCAAGTTGTATTAGTTAGGATTCTTGAGAGAAGCAGAATCAACAGGAAATATTCATATAAATATAAAATTTATAAAAGTGTCTCATGTAACCACAGGGACATAAAATCCAAAATCCGCAGGGCAGGCTGTGAAGCTGATGACTCTGATGGAGGGTCTGGATGAACTCCACAGGAGAGGCTTGCTGGCCAAACCAGGAAGAACCACCTGTCTCTTCTGAATTCTCCTTAAAAGGCTTCCAGTGATTAGATTAAGCATCAGTCATTAAAGAGGACACTCCCCTTGGCTGATTACAAATGGAATCATCTGTGGATGTAGCCAATGTGACCATGATTTAATTCTATGAAATGTCCTGATAACAAAAGATAGGCCAGCACTTGCCCAACAAGACAAATAGGTATCACCACCTGGCCAAGTTGACACATGACAGAGAGAGAGAGAAAAAATCCTTACCTGATATGGTGGTTTCCAAATATTGTCTCCCATTGCATAGGCTGCCTTTTTACTTTCCTTACAAAGTTCCTTGATGCATAAAAGTATTTAATTTTGAGGATATCCCACTTATCTATTTCTTTTTTCACTGCTTGTGCTTTGGGTATAAAATCTAGGAAACCACCTCCCTTCAGAAGATTTATAAACAATTTCCCTACATTTTCTTCTAAAAATTTTTTTGTTTTAACTCTTAATGTTTAAGTCTTTGGTCCTTTTGAGTCAATTTTTGTATAGGGGGTGAGATATGAATCCTCTTTAATTCTTTTAAAGAATTATGGATTATTCAGTTCTCCAAACATTATCAAAAAGACTGCTCTGTCCCAGTTGGGTTATCTTGACCGCCTTATCAAAGATCAATTGTCCATAGATGGGAGGGTCTATTTCTTAATACTCAATTCAATTCCATTTGGTTAGTATATCTATCCTTATGCCAGTACAATGTTTTTTTCTTTTGACTACCATAGCTTTGTAATATGATTTAACATCAGGTAGTATGAGACCTCCCACTTCAATTTTCTTTCTTAAGACATTTTTAGCTATTTGGGACACACTGCTCTTCCACATAAATTTGGTTTTTGTTTTTTCTTAGTTCTGCAAAGTAAGTTTTGGGATGTTAATTGGTATTACATTGACTCTTTAAATAAATTTTAGAAGTAATTACATTTTAACTACATTTAGTCTGCCATTCCATGAACATGGTATACCCTCCCCCATGAACATGGTATTCCCTTCCTAAAGTGTGTTTTTAAATTGTCATTCTAAAGTTAGTGTGGAGTATGAATTGGGGAGGTACAAGAAAGAACAGAGGCAGACTTGTCAGGTAACTATCAAATACTCTAGGCAAGTAAAACAAAGCCTGAAGTAAAATAATAACAATGGGGATACTGAGCAAGATAAAAGACTTCAGAGATATTTAATAGTGGTGGAAGAGACAAGGACAAGATGGATAAAGTAAAAGTTTCAAATGTCCCCTAAGTCTCTAGTTTGATCAACAAGGAATCTGGTTGTTCCATTTTCTGAAATAGATTTGGTGAAGGATTGAAGAGTTCAGCTTTGGACATATTCAGTTTGAGATTACTATGGGACAACCATGTAAAATGAGGAAAAGATCATTGTCTATAAACCTTGAAGTCAAGAGTGAGGTCTAGGTTGGAGAACATACATTTCAGAGTAACCAATAACTAGGTTATACTGTTCATAAACTATAATGAAAGCCTAAGTAAAAATAAAAAATGAATAAAATTTAATATTTTATTTAACCCAATATATCCAAAATAGTATTTTAACATCTTATCAATATAAATTACTAATATTATAGTTTAAGTCTTGAAAATTTGATGTGTAGTTTACAACACACCTCAATTCAGCTGAATGTCTTTTTCATCACAAATACTTGGTTTGTATATAAATTTAATAAAATTTACAGTTGAAAAAGTAGTTTAACATATTTAAATAGTTCCAAATATAGTTTAAAATTTTTCTGATAAATGAATCAAGTACCAGATCATTTCTCTTTATTATTAATTTCTACACCAAAAAATCCCATTCATTTCAACTGATTTGACTACAAAGTGAAAGCTTTTAAAGTACATCTACCTAAGTTAAATAACTTTAATACAATCTTGCATGTGTTTAGTATTGTTATTGAACTCAAGTACGGAGTACATTTAACAGCAATTCTAGGGGGTGCAACGGTAATTCAGTGGTAGAATTCTCACCTACTATGCAGGAGACCCAGGTTCAATTCCCAGCCCATGTGCTTTCCAAAAACAAAGAAGCAAACAAAGAAAAATCAAACAAAAATTCAACATATGGTAGGGACTTCCAGGAAGGTGGCTAAATAGAATAGCATAATATTAGCCCTGCTCCATGAAAAAGTTAGAGAAGGGACAGGAGGGGGGCTGAGGCAATGATTCAGGAGAGCAGCTAACCTGGGAGAGCCTTTGGCACCACATAGGGCAGCCCTGGTTGCAGAGGCCAAGGAACTGAGAGGCAGAAAGCTGGAGCCTGGCGTGAAGGTGCAGAACCCGTGGGAGTGCATGGACAGGAGATGGGGACTAGGAAGTGAGCCAGGCTGCATTTGTTGGGCATGCTACCCTCACCAGTGCAGCCCCATGACTGGCAACTCACCCCATACCCCATGCACTGAAACCCTGTCACCTGCTCCCATTCCCTGTGCTCCAGGCACCCCCACCCCACCAGCCCACAGTGCACGTAACTGCCCCACACCCCCACCCCAAGTACAGCTCAACTCACCTCTCCTGCACCCTGTCAGAGCACTACCTCCCAATCCCTGTTCCCTGAAGGCTGATACCAATGAATAAAGGCTGCGGGTACTAAACACCATACCCAGGCCACCCCTACCCCCTGCCCATTGTGTCGCACACTCCCATCCAACCCCAGCCTGAGCTCTGCGCATCAGTTTACAGAACTCCTAGGCCCAAGCATGTGTGTGTGCCCCCAATCATGTAATTAAGCTCTAGGAACCGCACTTTACAGTAGTCCTAGAACCGCACATGTGCACCACCCTCAGTCACACTTCCCAGCTCTGAGAAAGTACTGACCTGCACAGTCAGGTCACATCTGCTCCCAATTCATGAAGGCATAAAACCAACCTGCTGCCACAGTTCTACACATGTGTACAAAGGGCCCTATGACTTAGACCAGGGTACACCAGCACACACCAGATTATGCCCTCTCCAGATCAGTGCACCCACATTCAAAAGCATCAGCATAACATTCCCAACCTGTGCCTATTCCTGCCCTGAAACAAATCACCACACTGAGTGCCCCACCCTGTACCCTGCTCATCCCTTTTACAAAAACAAAAACAAACAAAAAAGTAGCCTTAGACTACTAAAAGAAATCAACTCCCAAAGTAAACCAATCAAGGTATTTACATGCCACAAAAACACCAGAAGATCACTAAGTATATCTCAATGGAGATAGATATAGCCCTGCCTAATAACCAAATTAAACACCAGAGGAGATACAGACCTTGGAACAACTAATCAAAGATGTCCATACAACTCTACTTAATAAAACCAGTGGGATGGCAAATGACATAAAGGAGATCAAGAAGACAGTAGAAGAGCATAAAGAGGAATTTGAAAGGATAAACAGAAAAATAGTAATAGAAAACAGTAATAGAAAAATAACAAACATACTAGAGGCACACAACACCAGATATGAAGAGACAGAAGAAAGAATAAGTGATACAGAGGACAGAATAGCCAACTTCAAAGATTCAAAATGGCAAATGGCAAAAAAGATGTAAGAATTTGAATTGCATCTCAGGGAAATGATAGGCAAAACAAGTATACAAATATAAGAATCATTGGTGTCCTGGAAGAAGATGAAAGGTGTAAAGGGCTAGGAAGAGTAGCTGAGGATATAATGGGGGAAAGCTTCCCAACCCTTATAAAGGACATAAATATACAAGTTAAAGAAGCCCAATGAACTCCAAACAGAATAAATCCAAATAGGCTTTCCTCAAGACATATACTAATCAGTCTGCCAAATGTTGAAGAGAAGCAGAAAATCCTGAAAGTGTCAAGAGAAAAACAATCTATTACACACAAGGGAAATCAAATAAGACTGAGTTCAGAGTACTCAACTAGCACCTTGGAGACGAGAAGGGAGTGGGATGATATATTCAAGATCCTGAAAGAGAAAGACTTCCAGCCAGGAATTCTGTGCCCAGCCAAACTGTCCTTCAAAACTGAGGGAGAGATTAAGGTTTTCACAGACAAAGAAGTCCTGGAATAATCTGTCAACAAGAGATTGACCCTACAAGAAATACTAAAAGGAGTTCTGCCAGCTGAGAAAAAAAGACAGGGGAGGGAGGTCTGGAGGAGGGCACAGAATTGAAGAGTACCACTAAGGGTAATTTAAAGAATACAAAGAGAAAGAGGGAAAAGAATATATAGATGTGACAAATAAAAAAGATATGGTGGTGGACTCAAGAAATGCCTTTTCAGTAATAACTTTGACTAAATTTACCAGTTAAAAGATATAGATTGGCAAAATGGATTAAGAAACATAATCCAGCTATATGCTGCTTGTAAGAGACTCACTTTAGACACAAGGATACAAATAGATTGAAAGTGAAAGGATAGAAAAAGATTTTCCACACAAGTTGTAACCAAAAGAAAGCAAGAGTAGCTATATTAATATTGGACAAAATGGACTTTAAATTTAAAGACATCATAAAAGACAAAGAAGGACACTATAGACTAATTAAAGGGTCAATTCACCGAGAAGATATAACAATCATAAATGTTTATGCTCCCAATCAAGGAGCTCCAAAGTACATGAGACAGACATGGGCAAAACTGAAGGGAGCAATAGATGTTTTAACAATAATAGTAGGAGACTTCAATACACCACTCTCCAGACAGAAGATCAACAAGGAAATAGAGAAGTTAAATAACTTGATAGACCTAACAGACATATATAGGTCATTGTACTCCAAAGCTCAAGGATATACATTCTTCTCTAGTGCTCATGGAACATTTTCCAGGATAGATCATAAGCTGGGGCACAAAACAGGTCTCTATAAATTTAAAAACACTGAAATTATTCAAAGCACTTTCTCTGATCACAATGGGATGAAACTGGATCTCAATAACCACCGAAGAACGAGAATATTCACAAATATATGGAGATTAAATAAAACACTTTTAAACAACCAGTGGGTCAATGAAGAAATTGCTAGAGGAATCAGTAGTTACCTGGAGATGAATGAAAATGAGAATACAACTTATCAGAATTGTGGGATGTGGCAAAGACTGTGGTGAGAGGGAAATTTATTGCCCTAAAAACCTGTATTAAAAAATGAGAAAGAGCAAAAATCAAGGACTTAACAGCACACCTGGAGGAACTTGAGAAAGACAGCAAACTAACCCCAAAGCAAACAGAAAAAGAGAAATAACAAAGATTAAAGCAGAGATAAATGAATGGGAGAACAAAAGAACAACAGAAAGAATCAATAGAGCCAAAAGCTGGTTCTTTAAGACAAATCAATAAAATTGATGGGCTACTAGCAAGACTGACAAAGAAAAAAAGGGAGAGGATGCAAATAAAATCAGAAACGAGAAGGGGTGTGTTACCACAAACCGTGAAGAAATAAAAAAAAAGAAATGATAAGAGGATACTATGAACAACTATATGCCAACAAACTAGACAACTTAGATGAAATGGACAAATTCCTGGAAACACCCAAACAAGCTACACTGATTCAGGAAGAAATAGAAGATCTCAACAAACCAATCACAAGTAAAGAGATTCAATCAGTCATCAAAAATCTTAGACAACTTAGATGAAATGGACAAATTCCTGGAAACACCCAAACAAGCTACACTGATTCAGGAAGAAATAGAAGATCTCAACAAACCAATCACAAGTAAAGAGATTCAATCAGTCATCAAAAATCTTCCTACAAAGAAAAGCCCAGGACCAGATGGCTTCACAGGGGAATTTTATCAAACATTCCAGAAAGAACTAATACCAATCCTGCCCAAATTTTTCCAAAAAACTGAAGAAAAAGGAAATCCACCTAACTCATTTTATGAAGATAATATCATTTTAATATCAAAACTGGGTAAAGATGCCATAAGAAAGGAAAACTACAGGCCAATTTCCTAATGAACATAGATGCAAAAATTCTCAATAAAATATTAGCAAATCGAATCCAACAACACATCAAAAGAATTATACACCATGACCAAGTGGGGTTTTATACCAGGAATGCAAGCGTGGATCAACTCAAGATATTAATTAATGTAATACAGCACATTAATAAATCGAAAGGGAAAAATCAAGTGATCATCTCAATTGATACTGAAAAAGCATTCAACAAAATGCGGCATCCTTCTCTGATAAAAACACTCCAAAAGATAGGAATCAAAGGTAACTACATCAATATGATAAAGAGCATATATGAAAAACCAATAGCCAGCATCATACTCAATGGAGAGAGACTGAAAGCTTTCCCCCTAAGGACAGGTATACAACAAGGATGCCCATTGTCACCTCTATTATTGAATATCGTGCTAGAAGTTCCAGCTAGAGCAATCAGGCAGGACAAAGAAATAAAAGGCATCCAAATTGGAAAGGAAGAAGTAAAACTCTCATTATTTGCAGATGATATAATACTATACTTGGAAGATTCTGAGAAATCTGTAGCAAAGTTACTTGAGCTAATAAACAAATTCAGCAAGGTGGCAGGATATAAAATTAATGTGCAAAAATCTGTAGCATTTCTATACATAAACAATGACCTAACTGAGGAGTCAGTTAAGAAAAAAAAGCATTAAAAGAATCAAATACTTAGGAATAAACTTAACTAGGGACATAAAGGACTAGTACACAGCAAACTACGTAATGTTGCTAAAATAAATCAAAGGAGATCTAAATAGGTGGAAAGACATTTTCTGCTCATGGATAGGAAGGCTAAATATAGATAAGATGTCAATTCTCCCCAAATTGACCTACAGATTCAACACAGTACCAATCTAAATTCCAACAACCTACTTTGAAGATTTGGAAAACCTAAATACCAAATTCATCTGGAAGGGAAAGAGACCCCGAATAGCTAAAAACATCCTAAAAAAAAGATTGAAGTGAGAGGATTAACATTCCCTGACTTTAAAACTTATTATATAGCCACAGTGGTCAAAACAGCATGGTACTGACACAAAGATAGAAGCACTGACCAATGGAATCAAATTGAGAGTGCAGAAATAGACCACTATATCTATGGTCAACTGATTTCTGACAAAGCCCCCAAATCCTCTGAACTGGGACAAATAGTCTTTTCAATAATTGGGCATGGAAGAACTGGATATCAATAGCCAAGAGAATGAAAGAGGACCCCTATCTTTCACCCTACACAAAAATTAACTCAAAGTGGATCAAACACCTAAATAGAAGAACTAGCACCATAAAGCTCCTAGAAGAAAATGTAGGGAAACATCTTCAAGATCTAGTAGTAGGAGGTAGCTTCCTAAACTTTACACCCAAAGCACAGGCAATAAAAGAAAAAATAGATGAATGGGAACTCCTCAAAATCAAATGTTTCTGTATCCCAAAAGACTTTGTCAAAAAGGTGAAGAGGCAGCCAACTCATTGGGAGAAAATATTTGGAAACACATATTGGACAAAGGTTTGATTTCCTGTATATAAAGAGAAATCATACAACTCAACAACAAAAGAACAAACAACCCAACTATAAAATAGGCTAAAGATATGAACAGGCATTTTTCTGAAAAGCAAATACAGATGGCTCAAAAGCACATGAAGAAATGCTCATTTTCATTGGCTACAAGGGAAATGCAGATCAAGACTACAATGAGATACCACCTCACACCTACAAGAATGGATGTTATTAACAAACAGGAAACTATAAATGTTGGAGAAGATGTGTAGAAACTGGGACACTTACGCACTGTTGGTGGGAATGTAAAATGGTGCAGCCACTATGGAAGATTGTTTGGTGGTTCCTTAGGAAACTAAATATCGAGCTGACCTATGATCCACCAATAGCAGTACTTGTTATATGCCCAGAAGAACTGAAAGCAATGACACAGACATTTGCAAACCAATGTTGATAGCAGCATTATTCACCATCACCAAAAGATGGAAACAAACCAAATGCCCATCAACAGATGAGTAGACCAACAAAATTTGGTATTTACATACAATGGCATTTTATGCAACAGTAAGACAAAATGACATCTTGAAGCACATGACAAGATGGATGAGCCTTGAGAACATAATGCTGAGTGAAATTAGCCAGACAAAGAAGGATACTGTATGATTCCTTCATATGTATGAACAGCATAAAGGTATAATCAAGCATAAAGGTATAATCAAGAGGCTGATAATACAGAATATAGGGGAGTTAGAGATACACAGAATCTAGAGATGGGCGAACCCTTAGCTAATGAGGTTGAATGCCAATGTAAGGGAGCAACTAGGAGTGAAGGTGGTTATCTAGTGGGTCTATAAGTAATATTATCATATTGAAGATGAACAAGATTGAAAGAGGTTGTATAGACCCACATGTCCCACTGATTAACACTAGAAATAGAAATTAGTTCTCATAAGAATTAATTCAAAGATATGATTCTTGTATAAAGAGTTTAAGGCCAGGGTACAGGGGTAAAACTGCTATTGCAAGCTATAAGCTATGTTCAAAAGGAAACCATCAGCACTACCAAAGCAACAGTAGAGGTAAGTAATGGGGGGAGGGAAAAGAATTAAGAGGTTTAGGTTTCCTATTCCGCAAGGGTGTGTTTATTGGTTTTCTTTCTCTTGGGAACAATGAAATTATCTAAAATTGAGAATGTTGATGGACTGTCGACTTTGCGTCCTATACATGATGCCCAATGAATGCAGGTTGCTGAAGGATGCACTGACTGAGAAGCAGATTGAAGAACAATGGTGTATATTTATAAATGAATGAAGGTTGTGCTGCTATAAAAAGGAACAAAGTCTTGAGGTATGCCACGATGTGAATGAACACGTGGGACATTTGGTGAGACAAAATAAGCCAGAAACAAAAGAACAAGAATGGAATGGTCACATATAGAAAATGCTTATAATAAAACCGTGGCCTAGATTGTAACCTTTTAGAGCAGACACATTTAGTCCAGAGTGGTGATTATTACTTCTGGAGTTTGAGAGGCTGTTTTATAAATATAACCTGATATTTAGAGATAAGAATGAAGCCAAACAGGTTGGGGTTAAAGTAATTCAGAACATAGTGACAAGGAAGGCAGTATCTATATTTTAGAATAACACATACTCTTTGAGACCAATGGAAGAAAGTTTATTTGGTCTGGAACTAAAATTTTCTGTAGGCATAATCTAACTCAACCTGTCTGTATAGCTTATTTGAATAACTGCAACACAGGGAGCCCAGGATAAGAAAGAAGTCCTTTAATCTTGTATAGATTATTGTAATACCTGGATACATCCTAGACTATTTTAAGTAGATAATCAAAAAGTATCAGCAAAGTCCCCTGAGGGACGGGAGAAAGAATATAGGAACTATTAAACCTTACCATCAGGGAATCCCCTAATACTGTGTCAAACTTTAGGGACACCCAAGTCAACAGGCCATGCCCTCGATCATGAGGCTTACTCATGTGAAGCTCATGTAGGTAGCAGAGAAGTTTAGACTACCTATAGGCGTGCCTGAGAGGAGCACTTTTTTTGTTCAGATGTGGCCTCAGTCTCTCTAAGCCCAACTCTGCAAATGAAATCATTGCCCTCGCCGCCACATGGGACATGACATCCAGGGATGAAAGTCTCCCTGGCAACATGGGAGATGATTCCCAGGGATGAATCCAGACCTGGCACCATGGGATCAACAATTCCATCCTGACAAAAAGGGGGAAAAGAAGTATAACTAATAAAGTTATCAGTGGCAGAGAGAGTTCAAATAGAGTTGAAAGGCTACTCTCATGCAAGCTTCAGGTAGACCTTGCTACCTATCATAACCTGCCAACCCCCAATCAGGACCATTCCAGCCAATCCTAAAGAACACCTAGGACAATATATAAGATTCCACAAGGGTTTCATGCACTAAAGCAACTTTTCAGAAACCTACAAGTTCCAGATGGGTCCCTGGACCAGGTAAGTCCTGAAACCTAGCCCAGCTTCTCCAGAATATCAGATAGTTCCATCTCCCTAGTCCATATTAGCGACAGACCCTTCCAATATGAAAAAATTTAGAATGGTCATAGCCCAAACACCCCTAAACAGAAGGATGGGGTGGGTCATGGTGGCTCAGCAGGCAGAGTTCTCGCCTGCCATGTCAGAGACCCGGGTTCAATTACCGGAGCCTGCCCATGCCAAAAAAAAAAAAAAAAGAGAGAGAGAGAGGGATGGAAAGATCAAAGGTGATGGTGGAGTTATACAGAGAAGATAGGATTTAACAAATGAATATGAATGCTGAAGCATTAAATTGATATCTCTTTTAGTCTCCAGTATTTTAGAGCAGCTAGAAGTAAAAACATAAAATTGTGGAATTGTAACCCACGTCAAACTCTGAAATATGTTCTACAACTAATTGTGGTGCTGTGCTTTTTTGTATATATGTTATTTTTCACAAAAAAAAGAAAGAAAAAAGTCGATTGTGATGATAAAAAAATATTTAAGCCTTCTAGTCTCCTATATTCTAGAGCAGCTAGAAGGAAAAATCTGAGAGGATCATACGGTAGCTCATGACAAACTCTGGAATGTGTCTTGTAACTGCTTGTTGAACAGTGCTTTGAAAACTATTTTTTTATTTCTTTGCTTTGTATATATATTATACAACAAAAAATGAAATTAAAAAATTTCAAAAAAAATAAAAATTCAACAAATGGTACTGCAATAACACGATACTTACATGGGAAAAGAATTAAATGTGACCCCCACCACGCAGCATACAAAAAAAGAAAGCAACTCTAAATTTATCAACAAACCATTTCTCAAAATTTTCTTCTAGTTTCTGGAATCAATTTATATAACTGTAAAATATAACTTAAATCCTGCATATATTTATTCATGTCAGTAAAAATTCTGAAATTTAATAAAAGTTTCAATCTCAACATAAATTCCAGTACTTATCTAGGTATGTCACAAGTTTTTCCTTTCCTTGGAGCTTCAAATTTAGTTCATTCATATGCCATGTGATACTGGCAGGTGGGACATAAACTGCCATTTCCTGTCTTTGATTTTTGAGTATCTGGCCACTACTCCCATTGTTTTGAAAGTGTTACTAACACTACAGGAGGTTTTTGTAGAACTCTTCCACAATTCAACCAATTAGCAGAATACACAAGATCACTGTTTCAGTTTGCTAAAGCTGCTGGAATGCAATATACAAGAAAGAGATTGGCTTTTATAAAGGAAATTTATTGGGTCACAAATGTACAGTTCTAAGGCCATAAAAGTGTCCAAACTAAGGCATTACAAGAGGATACCTTCACTGAAGAAAGGCCGATGATGGCGTCTACAACACCTCTGTCAGCTGGGAAGGCACATGGCAACATCTGCAGGCCTTCTCTTCCCGCTTCAGGTTTCAAACGACTTCCCCTGGGGCGTTTCCTTTCTGCATCTCCAAATGTCTGGGTCTGCTCTGTATTGGCTCATTTAAGGACTCCAGTAGACTAATTAACACCTTGCATGGGTGGAGTCACAGCTCCATGAAAACCACCTATTCAAAAAGTCCCACCCACAACTGGGTGGGTCACATCTCCATGGAAACAACTTAATCAAAAAGATCCCACCCAAACAATAGGTCTACCCCCACAAGATTGGATTAGAATTAAAAGAACATGGCTTTTCTGGAGTACATAAGTTTCAAGCCAGCACAATCACTAAATTCACTGTCTCCTAATTCTTTCAAAAATCCTATAAACTAGGGTTGATTCATAGCACTTGCACTCATACACTGAATACTTAAACTTAACTATATATTCATGACATCTTAGAGGTCATCTCAGAAAACTATGCACAAATACCATATTTTACAATGGAACAAAGAAATAAGAGAAATATCAAACCCTTATTTTAAAATTTTGATGATTTATGAACTAATCTAGCTGGCACACCACTCATTGTGATAGAAATTTTTTCTCATCTAGCTGAATCTCTTCCAACATATGTAAAAGACTTTAAAATGGAAATACAAGCTTGATTTTTTTTTTTAGGCCATAAATTTTAATTAGTTCTTCATACATTTTTAAGTCCTATAAGAAAAGTATACTCAAATAATTCATTGGGCTGTGTCTCTTAGATCCCATGACTCATCTAAAGCTAGAGTACTTGCAAGTTTTTCACATTTTGAATCAAGCTTTGACATTTTTAGAAAGATCCTGTATTTTACAAGCAACTCTTTGGTGGCTTAACTAAAGACCTTGCACTTTTTTTTGTAAAACATCTTTCTAAACCTTTCACTCGTGATTTTCCAATAATTTCTATAACTTTAAAATAATTTATTTTATCCATCTAAAACTATTTCTTTCATACAGGAATTCAAGTCATTTTACATCTGGCCAAATTTTCTGGATATTCTAATTACAGGCAAATAATTTTGTGAATTCTTTTCTGATCTCTAAAAGGTAATTTTACCTTAATTTGTTATGCATTTTCTGACACTATCTTGATATTGTCCAGTTATCTTTATATCGTTACATAATTTCGTTTTGCTTTGCTACTGCAGTTGTCTTTCATCACATTATCTGTAACATACCTTCTTTCACTTTTTATTGTTCTGTTTCTACTAGCTGCTGCATCTCCATTTGATTGTTTTTCAGTACGCTTTCACTTCAAATTTAAAAATTTGTTCAAATTCATGTCTAAACTAGAAAAATAATTTAATTAATAAGTATTTCAATTTAATTACTAATTACATTTTACATAGGTTGCACTGTATTTTTGTTGTCTGCATATTCACTACCATACTATAACTTTACATTTACTTGTAGAAAAAAATAATTTGCATTGTATCAATCTGTTGACACCAACTCAATCAGTGATGTATTTAAGTGTAATAATACAAACAAGAGTTTGACAGGCACATTGTTAACAAAACAGTTTTATCTTAAACAATGCAACAGAGTAAAATATTTACTACAACAATAAAATTAGCTGAAAATTATTTTACACTTCTTCAGTTTTTATATTTAATTAAAATTAAATTACAAATTTCCTTCCTTAGTCCTATTGGTCTCATCTCTAGTGCTCACAGTCACACATGGCTAGTGGCTATTGTATTAGATAGTGTAGATATGGGAATGAGTCAGACAAGAGTTTTTATTACATTTCTCTTTCATTTCACCTCCAGGACTGAAAATCTGAGTCATTATCCTTTTGCACTCTTTCTGAAAGTAGAACAGTGCAAAAGTAGAAATGGTTAGATGTTCTGTGTAAGACTTCAAGAAATATCTATTAGGCCCACTGTAGCAGACATGGGCTAACATCTAAAACACTACAGCTCCTAAATACAGTCATCACCAACTTTTATCTCTTTAGAGAACACTTTTAAAACAGCAGCATGCTGATAAAAGTTTAACTGGCTTCCAAAAAAAAAGCATCTATGTGTATATAAAAGATGTATAGCACAGAATTTACAAATGATAAAAAATATAGACTTAATTCTTTACTTTAAGTTCCATATAGCCAACTGATTGTCACAGAAGGCTTTTGTTGATTTTTGCCGAACTCTTGTGTCGGTAGCCAACCTATGGTTGCAATTTGACCAAGACTTTACAAATGGAGTTGCATCCCAATCTGCTAACTCTTTCCCCAATAAATTTATTGTCATCAAATCTGATATGTGATCTATTGTTAAACTATTTCTCACTCTTGAACAAATTATGTTCATTAAATTGAAACCTCTTTCAGTTTCAGCACTATTAATTGCAATAGTGCTAACTATTTTTTTAGCTTTTTGTATAGTTGCAGGAATTGAAATACTGTTTGATTTGACGTTATTATTTACAAACTCCCGAAAATCATTCAAATCAATTTTGTATTTTAAAATTTCACATAAATGAAACAATCGTTTTTCACCAGCTACCCATGGTGAAGTTATTTCTTCATAAGGCCAAGTAGTTGGTTCTAATAAATCAAAGTAATTAAAAATGCTCTCATCGTGGTTCCTATCAGATAAAAGACGTAAGTTCATGTGTTGAATTATATTTTCTAGTAACATATTCCTAGGAAGAGAATTAAACTTATTATTTTTATTAAATGGAATGTCTTTAAACCTATCTGACTTAATCAAATCCTCAATTTGAGATTCATGCTTTCCAGTCCCAATCTTCAAATTCTCCAACGCTTTAATGGTGCGCTTGATCAATTTTTGTGCTTTCTGAATGTTAGTTGATCTTGACTGTAATGCAGTTGACAATAGTGAAAATTCTTCAAGAATGTCTATCATTAAAGCAAGGTCTTGTAAGAAATTAATGTTAGCTAATCTCTTTGCCAAACCAGAAAAAGAATGAGAAAAATGCATATATAATACAGGATATGCATGCCATACAGCGGTAGCAGCTTGTAAACTACATGCCGCCCATCTTGGTCCCATTACCCGACCAATTTTAATAATTTCAATTTCAAGTTCTTTAGCTACAGTTTCTAAAAGCTTGGTTTGATTTTTATTAGATTGGTGATAAATAGAATAAATTTTATCCAGAAATATTTTAAAATGATTAACTTGTTTTATTTCAGATATTGAATCATCAAGTGACAATTGCAATCGATGATTTAAACAGTTCCAAATGATGATTTCAGGAAAATTTTCTAACAACTTTGTAGCTACCCCAGACTGGCTTCCCAGCACTGAATTAGCACCATCCAAACAAAATGCAATTAAATTCGCTTTCAAGTATTCATTACTAAACCCACAATCATTTAAAGTAGCCAATAAAGTATTGAAAATATACTCTGCTGTGGTCGACACTAATTCTTTTAGAGCAACAAATAACATAAGTGGTGCAGGATCTGACTGAACAGCACACTGGAGATAAATCACTAGGGTGCTTTTCTTAGAAACTGTAGATGCCTCATCAATTATCACACATATTTTGGCATTCTCTTCTATAATATTTTTAAATATCTTCATCTTCATTTCTTTTGCTATATGTTCTGCTATTCTTGTTGCACTGTATCGTGTATTTAAGCAATTGACCTCTCCATTTTTCTCTTGTAATTCTATTGCTCCCTCAATATCAGATAAAGGTCTATTATGTTTTATTAAACTGTAAACAGTATTAAAGACTTTTATGGTAGCATCAATATTTATATTATTTTGTTTATGTACTATATTAGAAACTGAGTCATTAACTGATTCCTTTAACAAATCCTGAATTTTTCCATGGGCTTTAGAAACGTCATGTTCCCTAATTTTTTTTCGCAGAGATGCTTGCCGAGTAATTTTCTTACTGCCATTGGGGGTTACTAGATATGCAATCCATTCCTTGGAAACATGGACATGCTTTTCTGCTTTGGATCCCAGATGCCGAACTGTTGAACAATCCTTACATCCTAATTTACCTTCTTTTATTTCAAGCCATTTGTACTGTTCTGTAAACATAAATGCTTGTTTTTCATTCCAGCAATCTGGAAGCACAGGATTATCAATATCTTCCTTTGATGAACATGATGGATTTTTTTCAATGACTGGTTGTTCAACATATTCAAAATTTAGTTCCTTTGACTTAGATGATCCACAATGATTTTTGTTCCTATCATTATTTCCTGCGTCTGTTTTCACTTTCTTCATACTTAAAAAACTTAATAAATCACCCTGTCGTTTTGGCATTTTAGGGAACAGAATCTGAAAAACAATTTTACATTATATAAGTAAAATTCACAACAATATTTAAGGGCTAATGTAAAAAGCTCTGTTAGTGATTTCTTCATGTAACATCAAAATAAATTTTAAATTAAAACACTTGTTTTTCAGTTTATACCAAAAGCTTCCAGGTGATTTGCCATTTCTTGAAAAATCAACTATCAGTTTTTAAAATTCTATAGCCAACAACAGCATCACAAAATCTGATACGAAAAATTATTTGATTATTATCCAACTCAGGAAAGAAGTTGCTCACATCATTTGCAAACAATTAGTTCCAACATGAACGTTTGTTGATATTCTCATTTACATTAATGAATAATAAAAAAGGGAAACAATAAATACATATATTAGAACTTCACTCATTCATCAAAGATGACAGTAACTTCCTTGCTGAATTGATGAATAGTTTTCAAGTACCGAAAGACAATTTCTTAATTTTGTGTGTCTCTCTTAGAGACACATCACACTTATAAATTTAATTTACATTAACATTTTATCCATCAATTTCTCAAGTCTAAACAATCAACAAATTATTATTGATTTGTAGTTTGCTGATTACCATGGTGTAATTTCACCATGTTACAGTAGCATTCTATTATATTTTTCCACCAAACAGATACAATAGATATGAACAACCTCAAGTGCATAGGTATTATTAAGTAATGAATTTCAGAATTTATCACCTTAAATCTTGTAATTTATCTACTTGTAAGTTTGTATACTTTAATGACTATGTTTAACCACCAGCTCGCAAAACTCATGAAAATTTAACAAGTTGTTCTTGTGAGCTAGTTCAAGCTACCTTTACACACTACTGCACTTAAATGACAGTACTGAAAAAATACAAATATAATGTACTTACATCACTATGATAGGTGCTAGGCTCTTCCTCATCACCACAGACCAGATCAGTGTATTTAAGAACAGGTCTTGATGGTCCTTCCTAAAAAGGAATTGAGCAAATCTATGTGTCATGAACAGTTATTCAAATCAAACTTGTAGTTACAAAGTTTTCTGGATGGGAAAGGCAAGGATTCCTCTTGACAAGAAAGCCTTGCAGATGGCACAGAATAATCAGAAACAAAAGAAATACAAGGAGAGATTCAGAGGACATGAATACGTAATGATGACAACCAAAAGAGAAGAGCCAAAATCTACATAGAATAGGGCTATATGGATTACTTTAAGAACAGTAAAACAGTACAATGAGAGTGTTAAAAAGACAGATATCATGTTTTTTTTTGTTTGTTTTTTTACCCAGGATAGTTATCAACAATCTTTTAGATATACAAGCTCAAAATCATGGAGTTATTTCATCCCCCACATCCTTATAAAATTAAACATCAAACCCTAAATCTTCACTATCTCTACAATCCATCCGTACTACCTTCATCATAGACCAGGCCTTGAATGCCAAGCTGAAAAGCCTAGATTTTATTCTATAAGCAATGGAATCAATATGCTGAGATGGGGAAAGCATTATCAAACTGTTTTAAGATTAATCAGCTAGGGGAGTCTGATGTGTGGGAAAACTAGAAATAAGGTAATTCAGGCAAATGGTAATGTAGTACTAAGATAGGGTAAAGACAAGGAGAACAAACAGTGAGAGGTATACTTCTCTGTATGTATACTCTATCATATTAAACCTAAATTAATATAATAGAGTATATTTTCTTACCCCCAAATCTCTATCACTCCCTTCTTTCAATAGAGTGTGTTTAGTTTGGGACTATGTATATAAGAAAATACAGACAGGATGCTAAGCTATATGAAGACTAAAGACTGGAAAATAAATTTTTAATGAAAAGACTACGGAAACCAAACCAGAACCAATGAAGAAGTGACATACTAATAAATTCCTTTTGAATTTGGAGAAACTTCAAGTGAACTGTACCCAAAGCTTTTCAGTACTGGTGGTACTATTAAAAGTATAGAGAAATGGGCATTTCCTGGTGAAGGCCAGCATAGGATGCAGTTACAGAAGAAAGTATTAAATTCTGTCTCTAAATATATTTAATATAGAATTAAACTATCATTCTCTTTTACATGGTATCATTTAAAGACAAAGGAATGTTTTTTCACTAGATTCCCTTCAGTACCCTAATTTCACTTAGAGCAAATATGACTCACTTCTCCATTTGGAGTTGTCAAACCTTTGATCCCCTACTTGGAAAAAAGGGCTAAAATGTAAGAGGCTGTATCTAGTCAGAGGTACAAAACACTGGAAGCCACAATGCAAGAGATCTGCTATATTTAAAATGAAATGTAAATTCATGTTTTTAAACATCAGCTGAACATAAGCATATATAACTCAGTCAGAACTTAAAATTTCTATACAAACTTAGACATTTACTTTCCCAATTTTAATTTTTTAGATTCCTTCATTATCAAAGTAATGCCCATAGATCAAAGATAATAAGTTGTAGTTGCACAAAACACCTTTAAGATCATACTGTCCTATTCATTCATGTCTCTATAATACAGGTCAGGAAAACCAAAATTACTTTTCCTAGAAACATGGAAGCCTTTTCTAAATATTTTTCAGGACAAAAACGGTGTGAAGCAATGATTTTCAATTTTCAAAGATACAGCACTTACTTAGCACATACATTCCCTCTAAGTACCCCTAAATTTAAAAAGTTCCAAGTGTGAAGAATAAAATCCTATATGCACTACTGATAGGAAACAATGGCACGAAAATAATCTTGTAAATAAATTATATACACATTTACTAGAATAATAAACAAAAATGTGAATACCACAATGGTCATAATGTTTGAGGAAGGGATATTTTAAAAAGCAAGTGATTTACAAAGTGGTCCTGTATCTACAGCAACTAAAAAACACACAAACATTATAAAGGCATCCTATTAAATATATATTTACAGCTTTTATCCCAAATATGAACTAACTACAGAAATCAGAAGACAAACGTTTGGGGGTAGAAGGGTTCTCTAGTTGAGATTTTAATTTTAATCAGAGCCATTCTAAAACTTTAACTGTTTCAGATGAAAATCATCCCAAAATATATCATAATTTGCTTTTGGTTTTCCAAACAAACAGTTCACAAAGTGACGTTCAGAGAACCATATATACTCTTGTATACGTTCCAAAATCAAGATTCCTAGGTCCAACCTTGAAATAAGAATCTGCACATTTAAAAATATCAATGCCTGAGAACTGCTGTCCAAAGGGAATGAATTCAGAAAAATAAAGTATGTTCCTGGTGATACAGGAATCTTTATTATGAACATCAATGGGACTATGCTATAAAAGGATGATCTCCTCAGAAGTTAGTGAAGTCTTTCAACTATATGCCTTCTTGTTACAAATTACACAATGCTAAGCTTTTGAGTTATTCTTCTTTTCTCTACCTCCTTTTTGATCTTTAGCTGCCCTTTCTCCCCAACTTTCGTGCATTACTTTTAGAAGATACACTTGCCCCATTCTAAAACACGTCTTCTTAAAGACCACAATTTTGTCTAGATTAAACGTAATAGCTCTAAATGAAGGCACGAGAGGCGTGATAAAAGTATACAACCGTAGTTTAGGCCATAGTCTTTGTGGCAAATTTCCTAATCCTTTGCCATGCTTCCTGGTGTCTAGTACATTTAGACATTCAGTAAATATTTGTTGAATGGTGAATGA
>PVIY010010209.1:0-44551 GCA_004026745.1 Myrmecophaga tridactyla
TATCTCCAAAGGTCGCTGGCTGGTGGACTCTCTACTTCGTAGTGTCACTCTCTCTGAATCTCTCATTCTCCAAAATGTTTCCCCTTTTATAGGACTTCAGAAACTAATCAAGACCCACTCAAATGGGTGGAGACATGTCATCCCTTAATCCAATTTAACAACCACTCTTGACTAAATCACATCAACCAGGGAGATGATCTCATCACAGTTTCAAACATACAGCATTGAGTAGAGATTATTCTACCTTTATGAAATGGGATTTATATTAAAACGTGGCTTTTCTTAGGGGGCATACTTCTTTCAAACCAGGACAGAGGGGAACCATGAAGAACGAAGAGAGGTTGCCTAAAGAACCGCTGAGCAACAAGGGGATATGTTTGATTAGTCAAGAAAGAAGTGCCTAAATATGTCTAAATAAGGTTGCTAAATTATGTATAAGACTGGCTGTCTAACATGCAATAAATTCACTGGCTAACCTCTACCGTTACAGAGCTCTAAATTACTTGTACATTATCAGTTGTGGATTGTTAGTCAAATATACCTCAAAGTGGTATTATCTGTGGTCACTTTGAGGTATATACCTCCAAGAGTATTAGATGAGAGACAGGTAGAATTTTTCATAAAATGCTCGAACATAATAATAGCAAAAACAATCATTTTTTTGTCTCTTTCTAGACTCGGTTTCTTGTTTTCTAAACCAGGATCACCAAATGATAACTCCATTCCTTGTGCATCCTCACCAGAGGTTTATTTATAATATACAATCCAGACAGGCCAAAAATAACATAATAAGGTTTCTTTAGGTTAGGAGTCAGTACACAGCAGCCTCATTTATCTTCCTGCTAGTAAATTCCATCAGTATGTTTAAAGGAGATCAAAACTGCCAGTGTTGTCCCCAAGTAGAATGGAAAGTATATGGAGACCACTTACTGGCAATTTCCTCCACACATATATTACAAATATTCTTGTAGTATTTTGAGTGGTGTTAATGATGTTTTTCAAAGGGTAAAATTATGATTTTCATTCAAATATAAAATGAACATGTGCCAAAGATGATTTTATTTAACTCAATTAATTAGCAAACCAGTAAAATGTCCAGGTGATTGAAAGGAGAATTGAAACAACACGCCCATATATGAACAATCAGGAATGCAGACATGAATTTGTAAGTAGATGCAAAAGTAGGCAGCATTAACAGGACAATGATCACTTGTGTTCCAGAAGATTAAATTCATTTGTATTTCTATGAAAAACAGTAATTTATAATCCACTATATATTTCCTATACCAAGAAGTTATAGCTCAGAGATAATGAATTAGAAACCCAGAAGGATGAGCTAAACATAAAACCCAATAATTTTTTGTGTGGGTGTGTGTTCATTTCAAAATGTTTCACAATTATTTTCCTGACAGTGGACACTTTATTCAGGCATTAATTTACCTAGAAGTGGATTTGCTGGATCAAAAATACTCCTACCTTCAGGTTTAATATATATTGACAGGTATTTTTCCCAAGTGTCAATTTGCACACTTGCCAGCCATGTAGGAAAGTTCTTTCAATTCTCTTTAAAAATATGAATTTCTTAGCCTCTGTTTAGAGCTATATGTTGAATCTCTATTTTCAGCCTTCTTCTTTATAGTTCCCATACATTCTAAATTGCAAGAACTATTACTTTAATATAGGAGTGAAATCTGTTGATTTGGAATTTAAAGCACAAAAATATGAAGATACGCAGCTAAAGATAAGATAGATAAATTAAATCATAAGGGCTTCCATGCAGAGACCCTAATGGAAACATGGCTAAAGTTTTGGGGACACAAAAGCCAGCAGGGGTTATACAGAAAAGAAAAGAGAGAAAAAACAACTTTGTGCTTTTTCATGTAAATATGTGGAGATTTTTATGTAAGCTCAGTTGCTATTTGGAGAAAATGATAGTAAAATACCTTTAAACCGGACAGGCTGAAGGAGTAATGAATTATAAAAAGCAACAAACTAAGCAAAAAATGTTACATATAGTGCAAGACGGAAATAGCTAAGTTAATATTATGATTAAATCTTGTTCATTGTTCATCAAGAAATCTTTGTCGTGAATATATTCATTTTTTATCAATTTATATCATAAAGACATTACTAGAAATTAACCTATAGATGACACACTGGAAAAGTCACTAGTAATGAATAAAGAATAAAGATAAATAGCAGAAACACATATACATGCACAGGAAATTAGGCAATTGTGGAAGATAAAAACACTATTGCTTGGCATTGACAAGGCTTTATGAAAAATTGATGTTAAGACTTTAATTTCCAGGACAAGTAAAAGAGACCAAACGTATCTCATTTACATATTCTAATTCACTGAAACAAAGTTTAGGTAAATTTAATTCTTTAACAGTAAGTTTTATTGTACAAATAATTTCTACTGTCTATTAGTGAGCTCTTATTTCAACCCTTGTTTTAATAGCAAAATTATATTTGTGTGTCTTATTATAAAGCCATTTGAAACCTCTGAGAAGTTAGGAATTAACAAATGATTATGATTGCTAAATCATTACATAGATATTCCTTCTTACTTTCTATTACATTCAAATAGCCAGAAGGAAATACTGAAATCATTAAGCAGCAAACCCAGCTGCTTTGATAATGAATACATGACCATACAACCTTATTCTTGTGATGTTAAAACCATTGTGACTGGCCCTATTTATACCCCTTTTATCCTGTTATTCAACTTTGGTGTCTTATGATCAAAAAAGATAGGCCTAATGTTTACTAATTAAGGAAACTGAATCAACTCAGAACAACCTACCCCAATTCCAAACTATTTTATAAGATAATGTTAGATCTAACCAAAATCAGCCTAATTGACATGTGCAGTAGCTTAAACTGTAACCTATACCTCATAATAAAGATCACACCCATCATCATATTAAGGCCACAGTTTTCTTATTTACATCCTGTAACTAGGCATGTACTCAATCTGCACATGCTCAACAATTAGTTCCTCTTTAACTTCAACATCTTGAGCCATTACATTCATTATCCTAAAACCTGCCCATTCGTGATACCATAAAACCATCAGATTTACTGCAGTTCAGGGAGACAGATTTTTAGGCCAATAGGCCACCTGATCTCCAGCTTAATACTGGTCAGCGATAAACACTCTTTCTCTCTTTGAAACCCTAGTGTCTCATGAATTAGTCATTTGATCCCATCAGGCCAATAGTCCCCTGCTTTTGAGTGGTATCTCCTCTTTGGATTTATGAAGATATATATACTTAATAAATAGACAAAGCTCAGAGTAATGAATTAGTCTTCATAAGAATATAAAAACCCAACATCTTTAAAGACAAAAACTAATAAATGGGTGATGAAAAAGGGGGTGAGGTTACCTGACCGGTGAGTAGAGATGTTTCAAACACACAAACATAGGTTATTAAGAAGTATGATGTGTCCCTGTGTCTTCATTTTGTTTCCGGAAACACAGAACCAAAACAATGTTCTCAGTTCCTCTGCCACCACTCCCACCTCATCAAACATGATCATCTTTTTCTGATCTACTGGTCAGTCAGTGCCATGTTGGCCAAGTAGCAAAATCCGTTTTTTTTCCCACTTATTGGGAAATCTAGTTATGATAGTTCACCATACTTCTAACCACAAAATGCTCAAAATATCATGCCTTCTTGTAAAACACAAGCATATTGCTTAAAATGCCTTAAATTAAGCAAATAACAGAAACTTTATTTAAAAAAGTATAATGTTAACATGCGATCTCATGTCTTTTCCAGATTCTCGAACTTGTCTCAGAGCAGGGAAAGTGTCTTACTCATCATCTCTGAGTCTCTAGCTCCCAGAACAATGCCTAGCCTATATAAGCATTAAAAACTTAGTTGTTGAATGAGAAATGCACTAATTCTAACAGAATCCTCATTCCATAGTCCTTGAATAAATCACCTGGAAGTTCAGACTCTATGTGCGTGAGCCAGAGTTAGAGAGGGATTTGATGTTTTGGCCATTTGAACAGATTCTAGAAAGTCATGGTTATACAATGGGGACCCTCATTCAGCAAAGCAGCAAGGAAGACTACCTATTACCATCAGAAACGATCTTCTCTACAACAGCAGCTTTCAGTTCAAAGGACACTGGTCTTCCAGTATGGCCCAGTCAGCAGGCAATGGCTCACTCTGAAAGGTTGAAGAAGAGGAAAGGGAACAGAGCAATAATTTAAATTTGAATTGTAATCCATTCTCTCACAATCAATGTAAAGAAGATTGTAGTACGTAACCCGTTAAGTGTTTAACTTGTGAGAGAAAAGATGTAAATATGAATTTCTAGACTAATAGATGAGCTCAAGATAAAAAACTATCTAAAGAATCTCATATTGGGCAGTCACCAATAACTATTCAACAACAAAATAGAATCTTCCATGATCAGAATAACACTTTACCCTTCATTTCCTAGACTTACGTAATTTGGGGGAAAGAAGGATAAGATAAGACTGTGTTGGATGTCTGGATAAAACGTTTGGTTGTCATTCTGGTTCACAGTGGGGAGTTGATAATTTTTGATCAATGAAGTGAAAGAAGAAAGTGGTGCCTCAGGGAAGTTGATCTAAAATAACCATGGTCAATCAAGGAAGTAGAGCAAAGAGTTATAAGTGGTGTTCATATGGCTACCAGAATTTTCCTAGATTCATCATTTTACTACAAGTTTTTGCTATTATTTGAACTCTTAGGATTAAGCTATGTACTTCTTCCATGCAGAATGGGTTTTTTCATTTTATTAACTAAGAAACTTTATGTAGGTACACAATCTCAACAATTAAAGAAATCTAGATATATCATAAATCCTACTGTTTGAGGATTATGGCTAGATATTACAGTAGTTGTCACCACCGCTTAATATAAATCTTAGGAAAGAGGAGCCTTTTTATGTATTCAAGTCTCTTAAGTACTGAAGATCAGTAACATCATCAACGTGGTAACACAAAGCATCCCTTGGAAACGCTCCCCTTAGAATCAACTAATAAAAGGACAAGTCTCACTTGCTTGGATCTATGGAGTACAATAGAGACTAGAGAAGGAGTCTACAAATACTGAATTGAACAAAGAGAAAAACACCAAAATCAGGTAAGAGATTTTCATCCCAGACCTTCCAGTCCAGGCCCTTCCCCCTCATGTGGTCCCAGGCAGCTCAGGAGACGTGCACTGGCAGCACAGGCTAGGTCTCTCCTACCATGGATGCAGATCACAGAGTCACTCACAGCCACCAAGTTAAACCCCCATGCATGTCCAGGCACAGGGACCCAAGTCCATATAGAGACCCAGGGTGGAGCACAAGCAGCTGAGGAATGCTACCTGCAAAAGAGGCTCTAGGGAAAAAAGAGATCATGGCAGGACTGATGGCAAGAAGTAGAACACACTTAATCCACTCGGATTGCTGGACCACACGTATACAATGGGTCTTTCTGGACTGATCCCAGTGGGCTCCCCAGGGCACGGTACGCTGATGGGGTAAAACTGGAGGCAGAAAAACATCATAGAATAAAAAAGTAGGGGTGGGAAACTAAATTGCTGTAAAGCAGAACAAGTTCCATGAATGAAAAGCATTATGAAAAGGGGACACTGAGTGAGGGAGAGAATTTAAACAGATCACAGGAGCTGGGGAGAAAATTCTGCACAGAAATGAAAAACTCAAGATTCCCAGAGAAGAAACAGAGGAACGGAAGCTTTATCTTGGAGGTGAAACAATTGCACATAAAAGGGCAATCTTAAAAAATTCTTTCACATATCCAGGGCAAGAATCATGTGCAGAAGAGCTGAGAAAATCTGAACAGTTAAACAAAGGCTACTCTAAAGGTCAAGAATAAGTTGGATCAAACATCAAAGGAAAGGCTTACCACAAAGTCAATCAAACTAAAACCCTGGGCCAGAGGGAGAAACTGACCTTCAGAGACAACACATCAAAATAATTAAAGGCTAAAAAATAATTAAAGGCTGAGACATCAGCAAAAAAATTACAAGCAATATTAAGAAACAAGAAGAATGGCTCAGTCAAGGAAGCAAAATCAGGGGAAACACTGAATTTGGAAAAATTAATCATATTCAAACAATCTCCTAAATCAATACAAGGAAATCAAGGAAAATAGGGATAGAAATAAGCTGATGGTAGCTTAAGAGCTAGAAGATATTAAGAATTCAATATGGGACCATAAAGAAAAATCTGAAAACTTAAAAAGCAGCATAAACTATGGGCATGAAAGGAAAAATAGCAGAGATTAAAAATACATTAGAGGCAAAAACAGCAAACTTGAACAGGGAGGAGAACCAGTGAACTAGAAGATGATAGGACAAATCAAAATCATACAGTTACAAGGACAGAGAAAAATTCAGTATTTATCTCAGAGACTTGAGTGACAGCAGCAAGTGTGCAAACATGTGCCATGGATGTCCCAGAGGGAGAAGAGAAGGGAAAAGGAGCAGAAAAAATATATTTGAGGAATTAATGGTCCCAAATTCCCCAACTCTTATGAAAAAAAAATGTGTTCAAGAAGTACAGCATACTACAAATGGAATAAACCCTATTACACCTACTCTGAGACATATACTAATCAAAATGTCAAATGTCAAAGAAAAGAGAGAACTCCGAAAAGGAACAAGAGAAAAGTGACTCATCACATGCGAGGGATCCTCAATAAGACTAAATTCCAATTTCTTGTCAGAAACCATGGAGGCAAGAAGGCAATGGTATGATGCATTTAAGGAATTAAGAGAAAAACTACCAGTCAAAAATACTTTATTTGGCAAAAATGTCCTTCAAAAACACATGAGAGTCTAAAATATTCACAGATAAACAGAAACAGAGAGTTAAACAACAAAACACCTGCCATATAAAAATCACAAAAGGGAGTTCTTCAGGTGGAAAGGAAAAGACAGGAGAGAGTGGCCTGGAATAGTGTGAAGAAGTGAAGATCTTCAATAAAGATTACTTAAGTGATGTATACAAAATCCGGTAGTACTGTATCCTCAATATAAAACTCTATTTTTTAATTCCTTTAAGAGTCAGTATAAACCGAACAGGTAGAAGGCATATTTCCTGAGAATGGGTATGCAAAATATAAAAAGGGAGAATGGAGGGATATGAGAGAACAGAACAAGTATGCCTTAGAAGCGCAATTGGTTTATTTTCATATTAGAAGATTTTAACTGTAGGTTATGTAATATAAACCCCAGGGCACAAATAAAGTATTTTAAACTTATACAGAAACAAAAAAGAGAAAAGGATCAGTCAGATACATCCCCAAAGATTGACTATACAGAAAAGGAGGCTGCAATAAAAGAAGAGAAAGACAAAAAAGATAGGATCTATAAAAACCAAAGACAAAATGGCTGAATAAGTACTGATTTACAGTAATAACACTAAATGTTAATAGTTTAAATTTCCAATCAAAAGACACAGATTTGCAAAATGGATAAAAAAAAAAGCATGATCTAAATATGTTATTTATAAGAGACTCATTTTAACCAAGACACACAAATAGGTTGAAAGTGAAAGAATGGAAAAAGATAATCCATACAAACAGTTACCAAAGAGATCTCAGATAGCTTTACTAACATCAGACAAAACAGATTTTAAGTCAAAAGTTGTTTTAAGAGACAAAGAAGGATACTGTATTAATCAGAGTTTTCTAGAGAAATAGAACAGGAAATACCTATAAATATGAGATTTATAAAAATGTTTCATACAATCATGGAGAAGCAAGAGTCCAAAATTCAATGGGCAGGCCACAAAAGTGGCAACTCCAATGAAGGATCTCAAACTCTACAGGACAAGCTGGCTGATGAAGCAGTGAAAATTCTCTCTTCTACCTTAAAAGTCTGCAACTGATTGGATCAAACCCAACTGATTGAATTACCTGATTGTGGAGACATGCCCTTAGTTGATAGTAGATGTAATCAGCCACAGACGCAGTCAACTGACTGATGACTTAATAAACTAGCCACAAAATATTCTTGCAATAAGTTAGGACAGTGCTTGTCTGACCAGGCAACTGGGCATCTGCGCCCGGCCAAGTTGACACCAGAACCTAACCATCACAATCTATCCTTTATTAACCTGGCAGCTATACACATCATCTTAAACCATGTTTAATTCCTAAATAGAACACAATAACAGACATATGTGTCACCTAACAATACTCAACTGTCCTGCGTACAGCCAGAACCACACTAAATCCCTCCAGAATAGGATATAAGTCCTTAGGTATCATTCATTCTTAAAACCTGCTATCCTATAACTTAAATACTATAAATTACAATACTTGATAACTTGAACCATACAACTCATGTCATATAATATAAAGAAAACAAGATATTTGCTTTACGTACAAATACAAACATACTCAGTGACACAGGGAGGAAATATTCATACCATCACAGTCCTCATTTCTGTAAGTGGTCATATGGTTGTAGTTCATTTTTATCACTACCCTTTTCCACTACCCATTCCATGCCCTCTTTACCCTCAGCAAACACTTCAGCTGGTCATAGTTCTTTGCCAGGTGGTATGACCCAGACCTTCATTACTGAAGTTCCTGGGCTAATATTAGTCCTGCCTGGATTGAGTTGTTGCAGTTTTCCATTGACTTGAAACACAGGGCATGGTAGTACTAAGAGTCACCCTAGGGGATCTCCTGTATTGAAAGGAATCTTTGCTTTACCTCCATTTTGAAATTGCTGTCCTATTTCCCCTTGATAGTCAGGATCAATCACCGCAGCCAGTACCCTAATCCCCTTTCAACTTTATCCCAACCAAAACTGCAACAGCTTACTTTGCAGAAGTAGAAAAACCAAGTATCAAATTTAGTTGGAAAGGTAAAGGGCTCTAAATAGCCAAAAATATCTTGAAAAAGAAGAAAAAAGTTGTAGGACTCACACTTCCTGACTTTAAAGCTTATTGCAAAGCTACAGTGCTCAAAACTGCATGGTACTGACACAAGAATACAAATATAGACCAATGGACTCAAACAGTTCTGAAGTACACCTTCACATCTATGTCAAAATGATTTTTTTTATTATAAAAGAGAACATGCATACAAAAAAGCAACATATTTTAACAAGTAATTATAAAACAATTTCAACATTTGGTTTGGGTTACTATTCCATAATATCAATGCTGCTGCTCCAAGACACCAGAGACTAAAAAGAAATATCAAGATAATCACTCAGTAATCCTACTCATTTTGTTAAATCCTGACTTCTGTGTCATAACTCCTCCTTCTCCTTTGATCCTTCTCCCAATCTTCAGGGATATCTGGGCTATGCCCATTCTAACTTCTTTCATGTTAAAAGGGGACATTAACAATATAGGACAAAGGGATAGAACTGGCTGACTGATGCTCTTGGAGTGAATGGCCCCACTGGGTTCTAGGACTTACCTAGCCTAAGAACCACCTGAAGGTTTTACGTTTCTGAAAAGTAATCTTAGTTTGTGAAACATTTATAGGATCTCAGATGGAGCACAGTGTGCTCTTTAGGGTTAACAGGAATAATGTTCATTGGGGTCTGGTAACCCATAGCCATTAGTAATAGCTAGCTGAAGCTTGCATAAGAGTAGCCTCTAGAATGGCCTCTCAAATCTATTTGAACTCTCATCCACTGATTATTTTGTTATATTTCTTCTCTCCCTTATGTCAGGAAGGGACTGTTGATCCTATAGTGTCAGGGACAGGATCATCCCCTGGGAGTCGTATCTTGCTTTTCAAGGGAGACTCCTGTTCCCTGGAATGTCATGTCCAATGTAGGAGATTGGGTAATGATTTTACTTACAGAGTTGGGCTTTGAAAAGAGAGAGGCCCTATCTGCGCAACCAAAGAGGTTCTCTGGAAGTAACTCAAGCATAATTATGTATAGGCTTAGTTTCTCCACTACAGAAATAAATTTCATAAGAGCAAGTCTCAAGATCAAGGGCTTTGGCCAACTGATTTTTTACAAACCTGCCAAGGCCACTCAATTTGGAAAGAATAGTCTCTTCAACAAATGGTGGTATGAAATATCCATATGCAAAAGAAGGAAGGAGGACATGTATCTCACACCAACTACAAAAATATACTTAAGATGCATTAAAGAACTAAATATAAGAACTAGGACTACAAAACCCTTAGAAGTAAAAGTAGGGAAGCACCTTCAGGATCTTGTGTTAGGCAATGGTTTCTTAGACTTTACACTGAAAACACTAGCAACAAAAGAAAAAATAGATCTATTAGACTGTTTAAAAACTAAAACTTCTGTGCAGAGGATTTTAACATAAATGTAAAAACACAGCCTACTTAATGGGATTGCACACCACATATTTGGTAAGGGTTTAATGTCCAGAATATATAAAGAAATTCTACAACTCAACACTAAAAAGACAACCCTATTAAATAATGAGCAAAAAGAATTGAACAGACATTTCTCCAAAAGAGATATACAAATGGCTAAAAAGGACACAATAAAAATGCTCAAAATCATTAGCTATTAAGGATATGCAAATCAAAACCACTTGGAAATACCATTTCACACACCCAGAAAAGCTACTATTAAAAAAAAAAAAAGGAACACTACAAGTATTGGAGAGGATGTAGAGAAACTGGAGAAATGGCTAGTGGCAGACAGTATGGCAGTTCCTCAGGAAACTTAGTAAAGAATTACCACACGACCCAGCAATCCCTGTACAAAGTATAAACCCAGGATAATTGAAAGTTGGGACTTGAACAGGTATTTGCACACTGATATTCATAGCAAGTATTAGTCATAATGCCAAAATATGGAAGCCACCAAAGTATCCATCAACTGATAAGTGAATAAACAAAATGTGGTTTATACAGACAATAGAATTATTAAGCCATAGAAAGGAATGATATCCTGATACTTGCAACAACATGGGTGAATCTTGAAGACATATTGAGAGAAATAAGCTAGTCATAAAAGGACAAATATCATATTATCTCACTGATAGGAAATAATTAGAAGAAGCTAACTTAGAGTCAGAATCTGGAATATAGGTTACCAGGGGCTGACTTGGTGGGGGGGGGGTAGGAAATGGGGAGTTAATGCTTAAATTGTACATAATTTCTATTGGCATTGATTATAAAATTTGGTAACGGATGGTGGTGATGGGAGCACAGCATTGTAAATGTAATCAACAGCACTGAAGTACATACGCAAATGTGATTAAACAAGGAAGTTTTAGATCATATATGTTACAATAACAATTAAAAGGTAAAAGAAAGGATGATACAATACAAAGAACCCTATTGTAAGAGACAAATTATAGTTAATAATATAGTTATTAACTATAATAATAACTATAGTTAATAGTACAGTTATCAAAATGTTCTTCAATGCATTATAACAAATGTACCTCACTAATGTAAGGTGTTAATAACAGGGTGCTATATGGGAACTCTATTTTATGTTTGATATTTTTGTGAACCTCCAACTTCTCTTACAGAAATAAATAAATAGATGGAAAAAAATACTGAAGCAATCGCACAGAGGAACAGTGAGCTTCGGAGGCAGAAAACCCTCTAAAATGCTTTATAAAATTCTGATAATGCTTTTCTGAAACATGTCACTGACATGTCCATATACCATTCATGTTGAATACATTAGTTACCCAATAGGGGGGAACCTGTGAACTGGACATAGTCTAGGTTCTTGTGAATTTTTATAGTTTCAGAGAAGCAATCAATCATACATTTTTATTTTCTAGATAATGAAGCATGCTTTGAAATATATGAATATCAGCAGAGAGCCCCGAAGCAAAAAAGATACAGTTTAGTAAGGAAAGGATAGAATTTGGGGAGCAGGAAACTGTGCTTTCTAAGGCCATATAGGTAAGAGAACTGGCCTGAGGCTAACAGTTATTTCTGTAACTGCAGGGGACCCACCATGCAATCTGAGAGGCAAACAGATTTGCAATTTATATTGACACGGTGATACGACAAAAAGATCTGAAATTATAGCCTTTCTTAGAATTCATCTACACAGGAAAACCACAACCTATGATAAGAATTAGATGTAGTTAGCCTCAGAGGTGATTACTTTAGATATTGTGCAGTGCCCAGCATTTTGGGAGAAGAGACAGAAGAAAGTAGAAAGATCATTCAAGCACTAAATAGAGATGTTAAGAAAAGCTTACAGGAGATGAAGTTATTATTCACCTAATGGTTTGCTATCTCTCAGATCACTGGATACACCTTAAAATGCAAATTGTTCCTTTCTAGACATTGGCAATGTTTTCTCTATTCGGGAGACTGAGGATAATTTTGGCTCTGTAACTAGGCTCTAGCTTTCAAATCCCAAAGTCCCATATAGAGATCTTCTGACCTGTTCCCACAGGTTCTCCACCTACAGTCTTTATTGTGCTGTACTATTCAGTTCTAAAGAGTCTAATAATGAACAGCCGACCTCTAATATAGAAAATTAAACCAATCTAAGACAGCGTTGGGAATAACTGAATACAAAGTTACACAAAGTTTACACTTGTTTCTCTTCTCCTTATCTACTTCCACCCTATTTTTTATTCTTATTTATCACAAAAGCTTGCTTTCATAACTATTGCATTCTTTTTTCCTTCTATGCGTCCAGAATTTTTAATGTTTGAGTTCATAAAAACTCATGTGCCATATTTTACAAATCCTAAAACTTACTGATTTTCAGATTGAAAGATTTAATAGATTTAATAACATTTCAGAAAAAAACATGCTGTCAAATGAAAAGTAAGTGAAGGACGAAACCCAAATTTAGAGTCATAAAATGCAGAGAGAAATATTCTTCTTAAACCTGTTGTTTACACTAAATCAAAAGGTTGCACATAAATCCTGAGCTCCAACTTTTCAAAACAATAAGAAGCTCTGTCCACACTGAGCTGTAGGCAAGAAAGTGTTCCAGGTGACCAGCTGTCCGCAGCGCCTCTCTTAGACCTGGCTTATTTCATGCCTTTAAAGTGCCTTGTGGGATTTTGAGTATGTACCCTTAGGTTTAGAAAGCCTAGAGCTCTAAATCCAAAATATCTTCAATTAAAACTTGCCTTACCTAATTCCAAAATCATCTTTTCTGCTCCATTCTCCCTCGACTACTGCTGTCATAGAAAGTCATGACTGTTTGTTACTTTAATCACTTCCCACTCAGTTGACCTTGAGAAAACGCATCTACTTTTATTAGAATCTTAAAATACACAATTCATAAGACCTCAAGTCAGTGCCAATTTTGATCCTCCTTTATATAAGCTTAATATCTCCAAGGATCTCTTAGATATTGACATCTGGAGATGTTAGTAAAAAAGAAAGTTTAGAGCCTCGATGTCAGTAATGATAAACGAACAGGAAACAACTTGTGTCAATCATCAGGAGATTGGAAAACTAAATACAGAAAATATGAATGTGGTTAAAAAAGGAAACTTTAGGTTATATGTTAAACTTTACGTTAAATTAAAAAAAAATACATCTAAACAGTGAACCCTAATGTAAACTATGGGCTATAATCAATAATATAGTTATAATATTGTTTCATCAGTTGTAACAAAGCTACTATACTAACGCAAAGTATAAATAGGGAAAACGTCATGTGAGGGGGTATATGAAAACTATTACCTGCAAACCTACAATTTCTATAATAAAAATTAATTAAAAACAAATAAAAATGAATCAAATACAGCTTCGCACAACAAAAAATATAAACTTAGTATTTGTCCAAAAGACAAGTCATATACATTATATATATATTTAGGGAGGAATGTTCTATTTCTATAAAATTTTAAACATGTAAAACTGAAATTAATGTCATTTATGGATCTATGCATATATAATAAAACTACAGAGTAAAGCAAGTTGATGATAAATGTTTCTTCTTCAAAGGTCAATGAAGAGAGTGACTTTAAAAGAATCAGTGCTATTTAATTTATTGAACTGAATAGGGGTTAGCAGGTGTTTACTATTACTCATATATTTTGCAAATCCATTAAGCATAGTCATATACTTATTATGTTTTTGTATATTTACATACATACAACTATATGTGTAAAAACATCAATTTGTGTTGGCTGATTTAGATCTAGCATTGGCTATTGCTCTCCCTTGAAATTGCTTTCTGCTTCATTCACTGTTTATGTAGCTCATGGAAAGCAAAGCTTTTGAAATAGACATTCTCAAACTTAATTGAGTTGGGAACAAATGCTTTTGACAATATTGCATGATATTCCTTCTCCAAGATTAATCTACTGGAAATTTGTCTATAAATTGTAAGTGTGTAAAAGGAAAGTATTTCCCTTAGAGTTGCATTTGCCTAAGAGATGTCAAAATACAAACTGTTTCCATAAAATTATTCTAACCAGTTAACGCTGTTAACGAAGAATAAACTTTGAGTGACCCCCATATACTAGACTGGTGTTGAACCAAGCTGAAAAGTTTTTCCTGACAAATGAACAATGTGACTTGTATCGAATCGTGAGCGGACATTTTATGGATGCATCCCGCAGGGCTAGGTAAATTTGCAGGCCTACCTTAATCAGACGGTCCACTGTGGGACCTTATCTACCCACCCACTCACTGAAATTCTTCACTGGTAGGTTTTGAGGCTGACGAATAAACCCAACTTTAAAAATAATGATCCTGTTTTGAACTGGATCTGGTTGCTTTGCGGTAGGATGTCGACTTAATTCAGGAATCCATTTAGATTCATACATATGAGACAAAAATTGAAGTTACTTTTCGTTCTAGTTTGCTGCCTGCTGGAATGCAATATACCAGAAACAGAATGGCTTTTAAAAAGGGGAATTTAATAAGTTGCTAGTTTACAGTTCTAAGGCCAAGAAAATGTCCCAATTAAAGCAAGTCTATAGAAATGTCCAACCTAAGGCATCCAGGGAAAGATACCTTGGTTCAAGAAGGCTGATGAAATTCAGGGTTTCTCTCTCATCCGAGAAGGCACATGCTGAACACAGTCATCGTTTCTCCCTTGGCTGGAAGAGCACATGGCAAGCATAGCGTCATCTGCTATTTTTCACTCCTGGCTTCCTGTTTCATGAAGCTCCCTGGGAGGCATGTTCCTTCTTCATCTCCAAAGGTTGCTAGCTCATGGACTCTCTGCTTAGTGGTGCTGTGGCTTTCTCTGCTCTCTCTGAATCTTCCTCATTCTCCAAAATGTTTCCTCTTTTATAGGATTCCAGAAACTTATCAAAACCTACCCAAATGGGTATGTCATCACCTAATCCAATTTAACAACCACTCTTGATTAAATAACATCTCCAGGGAGATGATCTGATTACAGCTTCAAACATACAGTATTGAATAGGGATTATTTTACCTTTATGAAATGGGATTTTGATTAAAGCATGGCTTCTCTAGGGTACACACATCCTTTCAAACCAGCACACCTTTAATCAAATATTTCATCCAATATTAACTCCCATGGTTGCAAATTGTTTTTCACAGTTTCTTAGAACAATTGTTCTGTCACTGATATTTTAATGTCTAAATATATTACAGAAACGGACTTTTTCCTATTGTCTTATTTTGCTTTTTCTGGTCTTGTCTACAATACTGATGATTTGCAGATGAAGTTTATTTTTTGTTGTTGTTATTTTGAGTATCTTAAAAACCTCCCTTGTTTCATCCTTCACAGGAAACAGTACACATCATGAGTGTGTCCAACTCAGCCAGATTATGTCAAACAAGGACTTGGGAGATGCTTTTCTATCCACCTTCCCTCTCCAGAAAAAAAAAGTTGGGGTAGCATTTTCTTGCAGGAGTTCTGGGGAAATGTGGTAAGCTAAGGATTTCAATTGTTTTCTTAAAGTGGCACTCTATCTTCAGCCCCCAAAAAAGATGAATACATCAGCCACCTGTCACTTAATGCTCCATTAAAAGGAATACAGTTGTATTCAAAACATGTAGAAAACAAACAACACACTACTAAATGATAAATGGATCAAAAGATTGATTAGAAAGTAATTGAGATGAATGAAAGAAAACAGAAGCACAACATATCAAAACTTACAGGAGACAGCTGAAGTGGTGCTTAGAGATAAATTTAAATTTACAAATGTCTATATTACAAAACAAAGATTTCAAATAATAATTTTAAAACATTTCACTTTAAGAAACTGGAAGAAAAGCAAACTAATCCACAGGAAGAAGAAAGGAAGGAGAGGGGTAGGGGAGTGGAAGGGGAGGGGAGAGGAGGGAAGGGGAGGGAAGGGGGAGGAAAAGGGAGAGAGATTGGAGTGGAAATAAAATAGAGAACAGAAAAACAACAAGAGAAAAAATGATGAAACCAAAACTTTATTCTTGCAAAGTATTAATAAAATTAATATATATTTACCTACACTTACCAGGAAAGAAAGAGAGAAGACTCAAACTACAAAATGCAGGGATGTAATTGTGAAATAACTGCCAACATTGCAAAAATAAAAAGAAGGAGAGATTACAGAGAACAGCTGCCTGACAACAAATTGGTTAGCTTAGGTGAAATGGACAAATTCCTACAGAGACATAAACTACCAAATCCAACTCAAGAAGAAATAGAAAATTGGAATAGATCTTACAAAGTAATGAGATTGAATTAGTAATTTAAAAACTTTTAACAAAAAAAGCTCATGCCTAGATGGCTTAACTGGAGGATTTGATCAAACTTTAAACTCTACCTAAAAATGGAAGAGGAAAGAACACTTCCCAACTCATTCTATGAACTCAGTATCAACCTGCTACCAAATCAGACAAAGATATAAGAAATCAATATCGATTGATTTGCATTGAGAGGAATGCAAAAATCTTCACTAACTACTAGCAATATAGATCCAGCAATATATAAGAATGGTTATATGTCATAACCAAGTGAGATTTATCCCAGGAATATAAGAATGTAAAGAACTCTTACAACTCAGTAAAAATACAAATGACTCAATTTTAAATCATGTGTGAAATATTTAAATACACAATCCCTAAAAAGATGCAAAAATTCACAGTGTGCATTGAAAGTTTTTCAACAACTTTAGCTGTAAGATAAATGCAGATCGAAATGAAATGACATTACTTCACACCTGCTAGCAAGGCTATAATAAAGTAGAAACAACAACAATGCTGGCAAGGATGTGGAGAAATTGGAGCCCTCATACACTGCTGGGGGGCATGCAAAATTGTGCAGCCACATTGGAAAACAGCTAGCTACTTCCTCAAAATATTAAACAGAGCTACCGCATTAACCAGCAATTCCACTCATAGGCATACATCCAAAAGGAACAAAAGCATATGTCCTTACAAATATTCATACGTGAATGTTCATAGCAGCATTATTCATAATATTTAAAGTCTAAACAATCCAAAGGTCCAACTGATGAGCAAATTGCTAAAATGTGGCATATCCATGTGTTGTGGATTGAATCATGTCCCTCACAAAAACACCTTCAAGCCTTACATCCCTGTCCTACAAACGTGAACCCCTTTGCAAGTAGGAGTCATGAAGGTCCTATTAGTTAAGATGAGGCCAAACCAAATGAGGGTGGGGTGGGGGGCTTATCCTGCATCACCAGAGCCTTGAGGGCAAAGGAACATTGGACACAATTAGGAGTAGATGACAGGAGACGGATGGCACGTGACAGCGGCAGAAGTTATAGACTGTTGGCAAGTCACCACCAGACCACCCAGACTCCTGAGAAGGCATGAGCCTGTTGATACCTTGGGCTTGGACATCTAGTCCCTAAAACTTTGAGACAGTAAATTCTAGTTTTTTTAAGCCAACAAGTTTGTGGTATTTGTCATAGCAGTCCTGGCAAACTAAGACATCATGCAAAGAGATATTATTTGGCAATAAAAAATAATGAAATACTGATAAATGCTACAATATGGATGAACCCTGAAAACATCATTCCAAGCTAAAGAATCCAGACATATAAGACTGTATGCTCTATTATTCTATTTGAGTGAAATGTTCAAAACAGGTAACCCTATGGAGCCAGAAAGCTGTGCAGTATTTGCATAGAGTTGGGAGGTAGTAGGAAATGACTGCTAGTTGGCACAGAATTAGTTTTTGGGGTGATGAAAATGTTCTAAATATAGATTATGGTAATGGTTGTATAACTCAAAATATATAAACAATCTTTGAATTGTCCACCTTAAAAGGGTGTAATTTATGAAGGAGGAGGAACAATAAAACTGTCTAAAATTTGGAAGTAGAATAAGATATTAAATATGTTTTCTATGCTGTGTAACAAAATGTCACAAGTTAACTGGCTTAGAATAACATATTTATGAACTTACAGTTTCTACAGGTCAGGAGTCTGGGCAAAGCTTAGGTAGGTCTTCTCTACTGAGTCTCACGAGGCTATAGTCAAGATGTAAGCTGGCCTGAATTCCTTCTGGAGCTTTGGACCCTCTTCCAAGATGACTTGTATTGGTGGCAGAACTCACTTCATTGTGGTTGTAAAACTGAGGTTCCCCTCTTCTGGCAGAGGAAATTTGGACACAATTAGGAGCAGATGACGGGAGATAGATGGCATATGACAGTGGCCGAAGTTAAATTATGGACTGTTGGCAAGTCACCAGCAGACCACCACAGACTTCAGAGAAGGCATGAGCCTGCTGATACCTTGGGTTTGGACAGCTAGCCCCCAAAACTGTAAGACAATAAATTCCAGTTTTTTAAGCCAACAAGTTTGTGCTGGTCTCAGCTGCTAAAGGCAGTCTCTTGTCATGTCACCCTCCCCAAGAGCTCAACAACATGGTACTTTTCTCTTCAAGGACAATGGGATGATCTCTCTTTCAACGTTTTCATTTGATTAAGTCAAGTTTACGTAGAATTGCCTCCCTTTTGAATAACTTAATGTCAACTGATTTGGAGACCTTAATTACATCTGCGAGATCCCCTAATCTTTGCCATACTCCATTGACTAGAATCAAATTTCAGGTCCTGTCCATCCACTCCCAATGGGAGGGAATGAAGTCAAAGACATCAGGGAGGCCAAAATTATTGGGGGATGCCTTATCATCAATCTATCATAGGGACTAAAAAAAATAGAGGTTCAATATTATTACAGACTATTGATCTTGACGCTTCTCACTGTGAATTTTCAGGCAAATAAGATGATAGAATGTATTCACCCAAGATATTGTAGGATAATGAAATATCGAAAATGAGGAACCCCTAGGTTCAGGATGTAACCAAAAAACACTTGCTTAAATATGGATTTTGTTATTAAGATGATACAAATGACTCTGAAAATCAGTATCTCCTGTGTGAAAAATTCTGGGTAATTATGGAGTGTCTCCAGAAGGAATTATGCTACTTTGGAAGGAAAATTAACAGAATTATTTACAACAAGAAAGAAAGAAAGTGTATTTAGGAGTCAGAAAATCCATTCATTTATTCATATAAAGAAGTGAGGATTCTTTAGAAATCCATGTACTCAGAGAAAATTTGTCAAAGGCATGTGCATAGATGTGGCTTGATCAGGTTGTAGTCTAAAACAAATCACCCGTCCAAACCATGATCTCATTAAAAAGAACGTTAAAATGTACCCTTATGCACACCTACACACATACATATACACAAATACAAATATATATATATATATATTTACACACACACACACTTATTTGGGAAACAAACTAAATGTATATATAGTTTATAATAAAGTTGAACCTTACATGATAAATCTTATTTTTCAGATAAGACAAAGAAACTTAAGGAGTCGACGTATCTTGCCTAGTACAGGTTTTATCCCCCAGATAAAAGCATGACCACTAATGATGTGACTGTTTTTATTAGTCTCTTTGTGTTGTATTAATCAAGTTGATCCTAGAAGATATGCTAATTTTTAAGTTTTAATAGTTAATTGCTGAGGAATTTTTTTGGGAGTGCATGGTCCAGGAATCAAACCCAGGTCTCCCACGTGGAAGGCAAGCATTCTACCCCTGAACCACCTGGGCACCCGCTGAGGAATGTTTTTAACAAGATAATCTACTTCATAGCTAGCAAATGGTTGACTGAGAAACAGAATGGTCAACGATGAGCTTTGAGTGAGCCTTGTCTGAGGCAGGTGGAGTGGCAGGAGTAATTGGCCAGAAAGCTGAAAACCTTTTACCAGGATTACCACTCTTTTCTTGATAGAGAACGTTTCACATCAAAAAATTTGTCTCCTTACCATTTCAAGGCATAAAAAGATCTTACAAAATGAAAAGCACTTAAAACATTGTCTTAGTCAAAGAGAAAAGCTAGAGGCCGAAACTTGAAACCTTGTTTTATGATAGACATGGTGGCTTACAATGGAGACGGGCATTTAAAACATAGGAATGACTTTTGTAGCCATCTTCATGGAGAATGAAGATTATTTGGGTGCATTTTGTCATTCAGCACCTTCACAACAAAGAATTGCCCTCCACTGGAATTTTTTAAAGATACTTTAAGGCCAAACTTTCTCAGCCACAGTTTTGCCGCAGAACTTTAGCTGTTTTACTGCTCAGAAAAAAGTATTGCAATGAAAACTAAGCTTGAGAGGTGGAAAAAGTGTATCCCTTGTGTCTCTGAGTTCTTGAATTCCATTATTCAAGATTTATGTATAATTTATTTTATTGTATTCTCTGCTCAAATGCCAGCCTGTCAAACCTTCCCAGATCATTCTCCTCAAAAGCAGTGTCTAACAGTTATCTCGTTATTCTGCTTTGTTTTTCTTCATAGAACATATTTCCCCCTGACACACTCAATATGACTGGTTTGTTGTCTGCCTTCTCTGATGAGAATGTAGGCTCCATAGAAGAAGCCCCTGTTTAGAAATTTATCACCAATGGCCCTCAACAGCGACTGGCATATTGTAACTGCCCAGAAATTTACTTATGATAAAACTGCAGGTTGGTGGGGGGAAATACACATATATAAATGCTATTAGTTATATAACTTCATTGAACCATTTTATTTAGGCAGCACTGCCCTGGAATGGTAAAGACAGCAGTGATTTCCTCAGTTTAACACACACCACAAACGGCTTGACTTCAGAGAAAGAAGATGCCTAAATTAACATTTCCACCAACTCTAATTTCCATTGTGGTATTTCTTTGACAGTATCCTGGGGATTTCTTTATAAAGAAGACCCTTAGCCCACCTGGAGTCAAAGGCTGCATGTCATGTGAGCCTCAATATAAAAACTATTGTGCCATCAATGAACAAAATTAGCTGGGTAATGAAACACAGAATAGTCAGTTTTCCTCAAGATGGCACAGTTTTCCCACATCAGTGGATTTGGTGCAGTAAAACTTACTAAAAATATGTATGAGATAATTTTATGTTTTCCTGATAGCCATTCTGTATTTAAATATCAAAACAAAATAAGTGTAAAATTCCCTTTGAAGACTAAAGGGGAAATCTTTCTTTTGAGCTTAAACAGAATTCTTTAGGCCTATTTCGCAGACTCATCTGAGGGAGTGACTTAATTGGTTGGGCAGGTTGGAGAAGCACTGCTTTGGCAAGAAGAAAATACAGCAGGTGATTTTTGGTTTCTAATGGTAATAACTTTAAAAAACGTAAAATTGTTGTATGGTGTCGACTCACTATATCCTTTCTCACAATAGTGGCACATATTCCATTCTGTGACCACATAAGCCGACATGCCCTTTCTTTTGGAGTAACACCCATTAGCCATCCCATGAAGTGATATCCATTACAACCAAACATCCCTGACTTCAGCCATACGTTGTTGGGCATGCAGCTTTTGCCTATCAGAACATCCCAAGACTAGGGTCTGGGACATGAGAGGAACCAGTCCCAGGCTTCTCTGGCATTGATATATGGATTCAGGGACAGAGAACACTTTCTCCTTCTGCAAGTGTGGTAGATACTAATCTGGAGCTTGGGCCAGCCTTCTTTCCTCTTGAACAGAATGTGTCTGCAGAATGGACCCAAGGAGAGCCCATGAGATGAGAACAAAGAAGTTTTGGTGGCCTAGAGTTCAGTTTCAGTTCCTGGAGTTCTGTGACCTCTGTGGGACCTTTCTAGTTGCATGAGCCATAACTTTTCATTTAAGTTACTTAAAATTATTTTAATTGCCTTGTAATATAAGTAAGAAAGACATCAGCTAAAATCTGTCGATATCTGGTGAGTAATTTTGCTTACTTTTACATTTTGAAATGAAGGTACATAAAAATTAAATCAGCAACAGATTTGACCCTCTAATTATTTTTTAAACTTAATTTAGGTCTAATTCTATGTATTTTATACATACAAAGTTATGAGATGAAAGTATATGTACCACTCACTAAAACATTTGCTTAAACCTGATTATTTAACATACTTGGAATTAACTCAGTGGAAAACTTATAAGATCATTCTGCTACTCATGAAGGTACAATTTAATAGACTATATTCAACTCATACTTTACAATTGTACCCAAAGCTGCTATATCTTTATGGTAGGATCACATTTTCACCTTATACATGCTAATCATAAACTCATTTTTTTATTCCATGTTGAGATAAATATGGATAACATTAAATCAGAGTAGGTTAACAACTAAATATCTTCTCAGCATAAATTTAATGAAACCAGCATAATGTACATTATATTTTTGACATATCTACAGTACAATCAGTATTCATACTATAATATGTTGCCTGTATGCAGATAACCAACAGAGTAAATGACATGTTTTGAATTGTGTACCAAATGTTAAGATCATTTTTTAAAAGTTATAATACTTCTTGTAAAATTCACATATATGCCAAAATTAAGAAGGTACATCACACATATTCCAAATGAGACATCAAAAATTTTGTATAAGTAGAAATATTAAATTTTGAAAATTATGAATTTAGTACAGCTTATTTTTACACTAGGGCAAGCCTTTTTCTTATAATTTGAATGTAAAATACATTTAATATAAATTGTAGTAGACCACTGTGTTAGTCAGGATAGGGTAGCTTATGTCACAATAACAAACTTGACCAAAATCTTAGCAGTTCTGAACGGGAGTCAGTAAACTCTGGCTGATAGGCAGGCTGCCTATTATGTAAACAAAGTTCTATTATAATATCCATGCTCATGATTTACCTATTTTTATGGACGCTTTACTCAAATGGCAGAATTACATAGTTGTAAAAGAATATATGGTCCTCAAGTCTAAAATATTTACTATGGGAGACTGAAAAATAGTTTGACAACCTCTGGCTTAGAACATTCATGTTCCATTTAAATCACAAGTTGGGCAGGGGCTCTAATGGTTTGCTAAAGCTGCCAGAATGTGATAGACCAGAAATGGAATGGTTTTTAAAAAGGGAATTTATTGAGTTGGAGGTTTATAGTTCTAAGGCTAGAAACATATCCAAACAAAGGCATCTAAAGAAAGATGCCTTGGCTCAAGAAAGGCCAATCGGCCTGGAACACCTCTGTCAGCTGGGATCTACTGGGGTCTTTGGCTTTTCATTTCAAGCAGCTTCCCCAGGGGCATTTTCTCGCTTCATCTTCAAACTTCTCCACCTGTGTCAGCTCTGAAGCTTTTTCCAACATGGTTCCCTCTTAAAGGGCTCCAGTAAGTGGCCCACCTTGAATGGGTAGCACCACATCTCCATGGAAACCACCTAATCAAAATGTCCCACCCACAACTGGGTGGGTCACATCTCCATGAAAACAACTTAGTCAAAAAAGATCCCACCCAGCAATATTGAATCAGGATCAAAGAACATGGTTTTGCTGGGGTACATAACAGTTCAAAGTGGCACAGGGGCTCTGTTCAGTAGTCACTCAGGAAACATAGGCTGTAGACGCATTTACCATCTCAAGCATGTCAGATCTTAATACCTATGTCATTAAAGACCTGGAAAGTCTCAGTAAGCAAGTAAATTCTCTGGTCTGAAAGTGACATGACAATTCCATTCAGTCTCACGGGCAGAAAGGAGCCTCAAGGCTCTATTCAACACCGAAGAAGCCAAGAAGTACAATATAACCAAACCATATGCCTGGAAGGCAGGGATCTGAAAATAATTGGTAAGCAGTATTAATATCAAATGCTATCTTTATGATCACAAACTATTCAGCTTTCTATTCCTTGCATAGACAGAATACACTCATCTTCTCCCCAGAGCAGGGTCCAAATGTCCTATCCAGTCACAGGATCTAGATCTTGGAATTAGGAAACTGTCTCTCCATCAGATTTGATATGATCAAGAAGGCTATGAACTAAAATAGCAAAGGTATCTACTTTTGACAATGGGCAGTATCCAATGATGAAGCTAGGATAGAAGGACAAACATTTTTACTCAGAAAGGAAAAGAATGGAAGATATCCAGGAGCCACCAGAGCCTAGTATTTCTGCACTCCTGCTTGTTAGTTGTCAGGCTGGAAGAATTCCCTACACTACGAGTAAAAAAAAAAAAATGTTGTGTTTTGGTAATGGCTTTATTGAAATAGATTTCACGTACCATACATACAATTCACTTATTTGAAATATAAAACTCAATGACTTTTAATATGTTCAGAGTTGTGCAACCATCACCACAACCAATTTTAGAACATTTTTATTATCTTAAAAAGAAAACCCACATACTTTTGCCATCATCTCCAATTTCGTCATCACCTCTAGCCCTAAGCAACCATCTCTAGATTTCCATACTCCAGGCATTTCATATAAATCACGTCAAATAGTATATGGTCTTTGAGGACTAACTTATTTCAATTACAACATTTTCAGGGTTTTTCTAGATTGCAACATATACTCTAACTATGTGGATATACCTCATTTTGTTTAGTTTATCCATCAGTGGATGGACATTTTGACTGTTTGTATAATTTGGCTATTGTGACTAATGCTTCTATAACCATTTCTATATATGTTTACATTTTTAGGGACTATTTCCAGGAGTGGAACTGCTATATAATATAGCAATGCTGTTTAACTCTTCTTTATCTTTTACTTTTTACTTTGAAATACTTTCGGACTTTCAAGACAGTTATAAAAATAATACAAACCCCAAAAGCAGAGAACTCCACGAGACCCTTATACTACTCTCCTCCCTCTAATCCCCAGATCCACCAATGGAAACTTTTCTTGGTTAGACACCTATTCTTCCCTCGCTGCCCACGGTCTTTCAAACCCATTATTCTCTAAAGCCCCAACTACCTCCATATTCTTGGAGGTCCTTCTTCTTCCATTATCCACCATGGTAATATTCAAAGTTCACATGGTAGAATATGTCCCCTTCAAGGATCCAGGAGCTTTTGGTGTATGTTTTTTAAAACCTTGCTTCATACCTATTAAAGTTGGGGGCTGCAGTGTCATTCATGTCCTAAATAGTCACAAATATTTTAAATCCAGGCTTATGATTTCCTTAGCAGTAAAATTTTCTTAAAATCTTAGTTTCGCATCTATTTTCATTAGTTTCATGTCAATAACCATATCCACAGTTGTCTCTAAACATGCCTCTTACAGAATTTACCCATATCCTTCTTATTGACTAATGCACTCACTCCCCAGCTGCTACCAGGCTAATTACTAAAAATGTACACTTGTAACCCTCTCCAGGAAATTATTTTTGAGAGGAGGCCCCTTACCCTCCTTAAGAACTCTGAGAGGTCAGCCCATACCTTGGGGTAGAGGCCAGTTCTAATGACTGGAGAAAAAGATGATTCTGCCACAGGGCCTCCTCCACCCCTGGCCTCCTCCACCCAAAGGTCAGATTTTAGTAGGCCTCCTTGCCCTTCCCTACCCTGCCTCCTTTACTACTCCCACTTGACGTTTTTCCAGATCCTGATGAACTATCTTTGAACAAAGCAAGTGAATCTGAAACCTTGTCTCAGTTTCAGCTTCCTGAAAACTAATTCAATCCAAGCCTCAACTATCTACTTACCCACTCTTTACCTCTCTCACTCTCTCTAAATACTCGCACTTTCAGACAATAAGATTCTGGTGGAGGAGCTACACTCTTGGTCCCCTTTTTCCTGAGTCAACCTAAGGATTACAAAAGGTACTTTTTTAATCCATTAAAAAATTTTAGCCGTTGGTGAGAGTCATACCCTTGATTTGATCCATGCTGTGAGACTGAGATCCAAGTATCCATTATTGTACAGAGGCCTTCTCAGTTGTATCTTTCCCTTGCCACTAGATAGTAAAAGGCTGGTGGCTCTTCCAATTTACATGTCCAGTATGGATTCTACACTCTTCTGTTCCTGCCTGCAAATGGGCCTATCCTTTTCGAGCCCAACTGTTACTTTTTAATTCCTTGTCAAATGAAATGAGGCTGGCAATATATGATATTTGCATTCTATTTTCTAAACACTTCTCTAGAGCTATAAGTTCATGAGGTTTATATCTAATGTCAGCCCCCTCCCCCTCAATTTATTTCAGGCAGGAGTTTCACCAAATATTTTTACTGCAGAATAACACAAAGAGCCATTCTGAGAGCCATCAATATCAGTTCACTTCCGGTCTGCCAATGAACATATGTTTAGTTTCAGTATAGCAAAGCCTTTCTTCAGGGTTCCGTTATTTTTAAAATTTAGGATGGGACAGGTGTGGTCATCAGTAATCCCAATCTCAGTGGCTTAGAACAATGAAATTCTGTTTCTCCCTCATCACGGGCAATAGGCGGCTTTGTTCAGCACATATTAATTCTAAGCATTATCAAAGGGGAAAATATTTCTAGGGGGAGGGTGTCTCCAAACAACAATTAAATGTTCCTACCAAAGAGACACAGGTCATTTCTGCCCACAGGGCCTTGCTAGTCACATGGCCTCAAGCAGTTGCAAGAATTTCAGGAAAGGTAATCAATATAGCCATGAGGGATTTCAAAGTCATTTATAACATAACCCTAAATAAACCTGATTGCTTTTAATAATAGTAACATTTCCATAGGTCCTATGTACAAATGAGATCATACCCACAGGAATGTGAATTAAGACTTGAGTATGGCTTTTGTGGAGTATATAATTCCAACCCCAACAGTTGCACTGCAGACCTCAAAGAGACATTCTTACCACATACAGGATACATTCATCCCATCCCAATATCCCAAAAGCAGTAAGTCATTTCAGTAACCACTCTAAATAAAAAGTCTCATCAGAATAAGTTATGGGTATGGTCCATCTTGGGACAAAATTCCTCAGCCTGTAGACCTGTGAAACCCCAAAACAAGTTATCTGCTTCAAAATACAATGGCGGTACAAGCATAGGGTAGACATCACTACCAAAAAATTACAAGGAAAAGAACAGCCACAGGTCCTAAACAAGTCCAAACCTCAACAGTACAAACTCCAGTAGATTTCAAGCCTGAGAGTCACGTATGGATTGAAACTTTGGTCTCTGGGACTGCCACTTTCAAGCACTCACAGAGATGCCATGCTCTCCCTGAAAAACAGGGTGTACTGTACTCCCCACTCTCTCTGACCATTAGGGTGGTGCTCATATGCTCTACAAATGCCTGGATGGAAGGACTGCCCTCTCCAAATGCTGGGGCAGAAGACCCACCCTCTCCAAATACCAAGGTGGAAGGCCCATTCTCTTGGCCTGAGGAAGTCTCTTCTACCAAAACTTCTGCTTCAAAGGTTCAGCCCTTGCATTCATCTTGCCTTCACTTCATTCCATCTCTGTCCCATTAATCTAGGCTGGCAGTACTTCTACTCATAAAAAATATTCTCAAAAACCTTGTCTGTTTTCTGTGCAATTCAAGGGGATCAAAGCCATCAGACAAAAGGCTCTTCCACAGAGTCTTCCTGGATAAATACATTTCTAGTCCTGATTTACTCTGAGATAGTTGATTGGATACATATTGAGTCACACCCAGAGAACAGAGTTCACCTGCTAGGACCTCTATCGGGGAGGGCCCTGAAAGAACCAGCTCTAGCCTCAGAGCCTGCTATCTGGATAGACTGAGAACTTTCCAAATCATCAATTACTGGTCCCTTTGTGCTCAACAGTTCACACCTCAGTTTCTCTCTCCTCTCACTCATTTTACTACAAGCAGCAAGGAAAAACTAGGCTGCATTTTCCTCATTTTGCTTGTAGAGCTCCTCAGCTAGATATTAAAGCACATTGCTTACAAGTTCCACTTTCCATCCAAAATCAAAACACAATTTCATTAAGTTCTCTTGTCGCTTTATAACAAGGATCACCTTTCCTCAAATTTCCAACACATTCATAATTTCCTTTTAAGGCATCACCAGAAGCATCTTTAATGTCCATATTTTTACCAATATTATGCTTGTAACAACATAATTATTCTAGAAGATGACAGAAAGTTTCTCTGTAGCTCTCTTCACAACAAACTAGATTTGTCAGTAAGTGCCTTTGTGAATTCTTCCAGCCTTTGCCCATTATCCAATTCCAAAGCTTCTTCCACACATTTAGGTGTTAGTAATAGCAGCAACCTTCCTTCTGGTACCAAAAAAAATGTCTTAGTTTGCCAGGACTGCTATGACAAATATACACAATAGGTTGGCTTAAATGATAAGAGTTTATTACCTCATGGTTTTGTAGGATAGAGGTCTATCACGGTGTTTGCAGGGCTTGCTTTCTCTCTGGGTCTCCAGCATTCTGGCACACATGGTGATCTTTCTGTATGCCTGCTCCCGTGATTTCTGCTAACTTCTGGCTTCTGCTGGCTGTTTTTGTTTTCTGGGCTGCTCCAGCAAATACTATGATATGGGTTGTCTTAAACAATGGGAATTGTGTCAACTCTGGGTTCTGAAGTTTCTGTCAGCTCTATTGTTTCTGTCATTTCTGTCTCTCTCCAAAATGTTTCATCTTTTAAAGGATCCCAGTAAGCTAATCAAGACCCACCTGGATTGGGTGGAATCACATCTCCATCTAATCAAATGTCTCACCCACAATTGGGTGTGGAGATAATCTAATCAAAAGATTCTAACCTACAGTTTTGAATCAAAATTATAAGAAATAGCTGCCCTCATAAGATTGAATCAGGATTTAAACACGGCTTTTCCGGAGGAAATGATACTTTCAAGTGAGCACATACAGTTTTAAGGCCAAGAAAATTCCAAACCAAGACATCATCAAGGCCAGCAGCCAGTAATCCTTGACCTCTCTGCCATATGGCAAGGTACATGGCAATGTCTTCTGGACTCTCCCCTCCCTTCCAGGTTCTGTTGATATAAGACTCTTGGTTTCATATTATATATATATATTATATGTATATATGTGTGTGTGTATATATATATTTATATATGACTTTGGTTAACCTCAATGTCAACCAAATGAGGTATATGTGTGAGTGTGTGTCTGTGTGTGTGTGTCCCTGCATTCATTTCATTTACAGAAGTCTCCAGTAATAGGATTGAAACCATACTGGATGAAATGGGTCACACCTAAACTGAACTACCCTCATCAAAAGGTCCTACTTATATTGGGTTTATACCCATTGGAATGGATCAGATTTAAGAACATGTTTTTCTGGGATACAGACAGCTTCAGACCACCACAACTGACTATGTATGTGTTTCCTTTCTTTGCACGAATTTTAGTCATCTGGAAAAAGGCCAGCCATGATTCAATTTAGCCTCATCTACATAGGATTTTTTAAGATCTTAATCACAAATGATTCCACACCTGCACTGCTAATGACACCTTAAACGTCCTATTTGCAAATGGGTTCGCATCCCTAGAAACATGGGTTAAGACTTGACAATGTCTTTCGTGAGGTTATGATTCAATCCACAACAGCCTTAGAATACAGAAGGCAAAATGACAGAATTATATATGAGTCATACAACTAGCTGTGGGTAGCGCCGCAGTTAAAAATCAGACATCCCAGCACCAGCATCAATGCTTTAAGTTACATGTGATGCTTCTGTTTCATCAAGTAAAGTCAAGAGCAATCATTACAAAATTTAATAAAATCTGAAAAAAATAATCCCATTCATGTTAAGTAAAAGAAAAACTATTTAAGGTAACTAAAATTTTTAAGTTTTTTTTTTGAGGGAATATAGTATTAATACAGCGATACTCAGAGCTAGGGAAAAAAAATGCTTAGAACAGACACATACCCAGTTGTGTGTCAGTTCAGGTTTATGAAAGAGGTGCTACTATAAATCATAGAAATGATGGCATTTTATATGGGAAAAATTGAGCATCCCTAGGAAAATATATATCCCTTGCTCATATTGTATACCCAAGTCAAGCCCAAATATACTAAACATCCCAATGAGAAAAGCTAATCTAAAATGTCTAGAAAATATATAGGTAATTATCCTTAGGATATCAGGGTAAAGAAGATTTTCTTAAATAAAGAGGCACAGTCATAAAGAAAATACTGTTACATCTACGCAATAAAATAAATCATAAACAGATTCAAAACACAAGACACAGGCAAGAAGTTCTTCTGAGCTTATTCAAGCAGCCTGTATAAAAAAATTCTAAAAATCAATAAGGCACAAAATATGTATGAGCAATTCACCTGAAAAGCAATAAACACCTGCAAAAAAATGTTCAACCTCACTAGTAATCAAGAAAATATGCAAATTAAAGCCAATATCTCAAAGGCTTATACAGGAGAAATTTTAGTATATTTTGAGGAAATTGATCTTGAGAGAATCAACAGATTGCTTTATTAATGGCTAATATGACAAGGTGAGAGATAAATAAACATTCTGCTTTGATAGTATTTGTACACTCTTTTTTTTTTTTTTGGCTTTCTTCACTACATTGATTTTTACTATAAATAGTTCAGAGACAGACAGCAACAGGAATGTAATCAAAGCTTGCCAGAAAATAATGTGTAGCAGTTTTAAAGGAATTTAGAGGCTTGTAGCCTCATCGAGCTGACAGCCCTATAGAAAACACACACCTACAAGAGAAATGCAACCCAAAGTAAAGACACTCTTGGCAAATAATTTAGTAGGGTGCTAATTAGATGAACAACAAGAAGAAACATGCCAAGAAGATATGAGTATTTTAGATGCTGAACTGATAGAATCAAATGCTGATTATTCTCCTTTGAAATCAAGATGTTTGGGTATGTCCGCATAACCTACCACCCCAAATTCAGGAGCTTAAAACAATGTACTATTATTTCTCATAGTTCTGTAGGGTAACTGGGCTCAGCCAGACACTTCACACTTGTTGCAGTCAGATGGCACCTTGGACTGGAGACTCCCATGTCAGGTACCTCATCCTAGATGGCTGGAATAGCCCATGGCCAGCCAGCAACCCTCTCTCTTTCCCCATAGCTTTAGTCATGAGACCAGTTTGGACTTCTTCACAGCATACTGGTCTCTGGGTTATCTACTTCTTACTTCTGAAGTCCCAGACCATCAATAGCTTTGCATTCTTCTGATCAAGCAAGTCACTAAGGACAGCCTAGATTTAAGACGGTGGGTAGTCAACAAGATTTCATCTCTTGTTGTAAGAATCAGCATGTGATCCCAGGAAGGGAAACAATGGCAGGTGGTTATTTTTGAGACCATCCACCATGCAAGATATCAACAACATCCTGCACTTCCCATGGCATAATACTTAATCGATTCTGAGAGACCAGCATCCACATGTACCAGCACCATCAATGGGTGGATAGAACCAGAACTTCACACAGCTATTCAAGGTAGGTCACGGGCACAGGCCACGGTCAACAAAAGACTGCATCATGAAGGCCCGCACGAGAAAAGCGCCGTGTTATTTCTACATCACTAAAATAACTCATGGCAGATCTAGTCAACTGGCTTTTTCAGGAACCATAGTGTTTACTGAACATCAACCAACTGAAATCTAATAAAGCAAATCAATTCTGTAAAATCAAATTGATTAAATGATCTTCTGGAAAAATGTGTGATGAAAGAAATTCCATCCTGGATATTAGTCCATTCACATAGCTTCACTTTCCTCAAAATCGATACAGGTTAGCGTATTTGTTAGGGTTCTCTAGAGAAACAGAATCAACAGGAAACACTCACAGATATAAAATTTATGAAAGTGTCTCACGTGACCACAGGAATGCAGAGTCCAAAATCCGCAAGGCAGGCTGTGAAGCCGACGACTCTGATCGAGAGTCTGGACGAACTCCACAGGAGAGGCTCACCAGCCAAAGCAGGAAGAGAACCTGTCTCTTCTGAATCCTCCTTACAAGGCTTCCTGTGATTAGATTAAGCATCACTCATTGCAGAAGACACTCCCCTTTGGCTGATTACAAATGGAATCAGCTGTGGATGCAGCTGATGTGATCATGATTTAATTCTATGAAATGTCCTCATTGCGACAGACAGGCCAGCACTTGCCCAACCAAACAGGTACCACCACTTGGCCATGTTGACACATGAACCTGACCATGACAGTTAGTTTTAATAAAAAGCAATGAATAAGTCAAAGTATATGTGTTTCCTTCTGATACTAAACATTTTTTTTCTCACATTCTTTCAAGTGAATAGCTAATTATGCTTTCTAGATAACAGTATGTGGTATTGGCTCTCATCATCAGTAATTTTTCAGCTGATTCTCTGGGTCATTAATAAAAGGTCCTCAAAATCTAGCTCAGAATTTTATGAATAAATTGTATTTTATAATTTATCACTAGATATATTTACTTTTTAAAAGTAATTTACCAGGTTCTACATGGAAAGCAATCATTCTTATAGAAAAGTATTCACAATTGTGATTCTTTGAAATCTTCTTGTTCTCAGAAGTTTTTTTTTTTCCTCATGAAATGTAGGCATTATATGAAAATTTTATCCATACAATCTGGCTTTGAAACATCCCCATATTCTAGCTCTAAACACTGTCACTGGGAAATTCTGAGCTCAAAGTGCTGCTTATGTGTAATTTCTTCTTCCCTGTTCATCATGTGTCTCTTCTACATTATAAAAGACTATCTTGCAACTCTTCCCTAACAATAGTTGACATCTAACTCTTTCCTCTAAAGCATCCCATTTTTCCCAAGGAATAAAATAACATCCAAAGTGTCAAAGTGCAAAGGATAACTTGCTCTATTCCTAGCATGAAGAATAAATCAAATGATCACATCATCTTTATGTATCAAATTCAAAGTTATTACTCTAAAGAAATTAACTAAATAATGATAAAAGAAAGGACTCTTTCTCAATCTGTAAGCTGTACTTATTTAAATGTAACCTTAACCCTTCTTCTTCTAATCTCATTGCAGAAACTGAAACATGCTATTCATTCTTTACTTTTCTTTGCAGAATTTTATTGGAAATCTTTAGTCTTACACAACCAGCTAGAGATTTCCCCTTTCTTATAGAAATGTTTTTGAGAGAAGGAAAAGTTAGCGAAAGCATCTGAATATCTCTTTCCAGAATCCTGTTAAAATATTGATTAAACTGTACAATATGGAAAATAAATCAACAACTGCAGAATTGTTTAGAGCACATGTCTAAATTGAGGAAGTTATTTCATTCCTAATGGGATACTGTGTAACCTTAAAATATTGGCTCGGTGCTATGTTTTTGCCATGCATAGTTTCTATTATATATTTAAATGAAAATAATATATTGTAGAAAAAGTTCTGTGATCCTATTGAAATGATGCAGATGCATATGTACATGTTTTTCAAAAGGTTTGTGGCAAAACAGTTCCATGAGCCATGTTGCTCCGTGACCTTAGAAACATTTGATATTGCCCAACTTAAAAATAAATGCCATTCCATTATTGTAATTCATTATAGTCAGATTTACTAATTATTGCCTTCATGATCTGCAATCATTGCACATTAGAGGGCATCTGTCTTTATTTTAATATAGGAAAAGTCAATACCCAAAGTTATCAAGAGTTTTGCACTGTTGGTTTCGTAAGTGTCTTTAAATCCTCACACCCACATATATGCACGTTATGTTTGCTATTAATAAGACTATACGAAAATTAAGTCTAAGGATAATGCCAAATAAATTAAGTCCCTTGACCTACCCATGCCCTCCACTTCAGAAAAGGCCAACCATAGTTCAATTTGTTTATGATCTAGTTTGAAAAGTACAAAGATAAATGAATTTTTCACCATGATGTTGCAGAATTGTCTTTTTTATTACGAATACGTGTGTGCAGGGTTTCCAGAAGAAAGTTAAGCAGTTCTACTTTAAAAAATTTGCATTTAGGGCTTATCTTGGTCTTTGAGGTGATGGAAACAGCCATAGTTACAGGAACCACCATTTATTCAGTTAGAAAATACATACCTTAAAAACTTGTTCTCATTTGAAGTTCTTGTATTCCCAAGAAAAGGCATGTTCTTTTAATACCAATCAAATCTTGTGTGGGCAAGCCTATTGCTTGGGCGGGGGGTGGGGACCCTTTGATTAGATTATTTCTGTGGAGATGTAACCCTGCCCATTCAAGGCGGGTCTTACTTTATCAGAGTCCTTAAAAGAGCTCACGGAGAAAGAGAAAGCTCAGAACTGACACAGAGAGCAAAGAGATAAACCAGACACAGTCATTTAGAGATGTTAAACTAAGAAATAAATTGAGTTTGCCCTGGAGAAGCTAAGAAAGGTCCCACAGAAGCTGAGAGAAAGAAAGCTACTGGAATCAGAAGCTGAAAGCAACAAACCAGGAGCAAGGACAAGCAGATGCCAGGCACGTGACTTCTCAGCTGACAGAGCTGTTCCAGATGGCGACTGCCTTTCCTCTAAGAAGGCATCCTTTTGTTGGTACTTTAATTGGACATTTTCATGGCCTTAAAACTGTAAACTTGTATCTCAATAAATAGTCTCTATAAAATCCAGTCCATTTTTGGTATATTGCATTCTGGCAGCTTTAGCAAACTGAAAGCTGATCTACTTTTTCCTTATTGCTGAGGAGATGAGCTTATTCCTCAGAAGTAAGCTTTCTTTTTCAGGAGCTTGCAGAAAAATATTGACCTTCTTGGTTTTCTAATCCCAGGAGTAATTTCTTTCAGGCACCTTGAGGCTTAATTTAAATCAATGTTCTGCATCCAAAACTTGGTGATGAAGATTCTGAATCACTTGGGGTAAATATCTTTTGAGATTTTAGAAATTACAGTACTGAATAAAACAGACTGAAGGGGGAAAACATATTTCCCAAGAAATTATCTTCAATAGTATTTATCCCTGGTGTATTCAGAGTTAATAAGAATAGAAGAACTATTTCTTAATAAGTGAAGTAAATCCTTCATTTATTTTTCTCTGCCTCATGTTTTATTTGTTATTTCTCCAGAAAAATGATCTTTCTTCTCTGGACTATTTTATTTACTGCTTCATAAACCTAATTCTTTATAACTTTGTTTCCATGTCCACTTTAGAAATATTTTTAACAGTTGCTCCCAATGCTTTTTATAAATACATATCTATATGGAACAGTGCCATTTAATAATTTGATTATTTATCCCAGTTTCTTCCAAAGTGTCATTTATCTTAGTCTCTTCCAAAAATGATTTATGGTAACTTTCAATATACATATAGTATAACAAGATTAAAATCATCATGGTGACTCTAAGTGTGAGGAAAACAGGTAAAAATAAATCAAACAGAGAATACAAGATGAAATTTGGCCCATAAAGTGTCCCTAGAAGGGGCAGTTGATTTGCTGTTGATTCTCCATCAGTTGGTACAGTGAGGGAAGCACATCCACCCCCATGCTTCTTAGTCTTTTCTTAACGTAGGAAGTGATTTGGCTTTTTATACTATTTACCTCAAGTCAGGATGAGATCAGTGAATGTGTCCATTTTCCATGTCATATGGAAAAAAAACATCAAAATGAGCAATGGGGGGAAAAAACAGAATGCATAATGTCCTTATTCTTCTACCTGAGACTGTATTAAATTACCACACATTTAACAGCCTAAAGCAACACCCATTCATGACCACAGCATTTCTGTGTGGCAGGAATCTGGGCATGGCTTAACTGGATCTTCTGCTTTTTGGTTTGGGGATGCCATCAAGTTGCCAGCCAGGGCTGGGGTCTCATCTGCAGTCTTGTGGGAAGGATGGACTTCTGAGCTCACTGAACATGGTTGCTGGTAGGATTCAGTTCCTTTGGGGATGTTGGGTTGAGACGTGCGCTTTCTAGCTGGATATTGGCCAAAGACTGCTCTCAGGTCCTTGCCGTGTGGACCTCCCCGATGCAGCAATTTGCTTCATGGGCCAGCAAGGGAGAGAATCTGCTAGCAAGATGTAAATGACTATCTTATATAACCTAATCGAGGAAGCACCATCCTATCACCTTTGCCTCATCCCTCTCCCCACCCCCCCACTCCCCATCTATTGGTTAGAAGTCACTAACCCCACGCACCCTTACAGGGAGGAGATTACCCAAGAGTCTATGGCAGGAGGCAGAGAGCATTCAGAACCACCTCAGAAGTTACCCACCACAGTGTCATTGCAGAGGTAGAGAGAAGAAGTCAAAAACTTCAGTGTTCAGTAGCAGCTTTTGGGGGATTTGTCCATGGGCAAGAGATGGTTTTCACACAGAGGAACATTTGTTTCTACAGAGACAACTAGCATGTGCTGGATGATACCCAAATCTACAGGCCTTTCTATTCATGGGCAACATTAGGTAGCTGGCTGCTGTCAGGCCAGCTTTCCTAAATTGACCTGGCTGAAGCAAGCATTCACGTTCAGAGAAAGTTTTTCATAAAATGGTCTTTTAGAAAGCAGGTGAAAGGATAATCAGAGATCTGAAATTTATTCCTCTCTCCTCAGAGATCCCTGAAGAAATTTAACCCCTGACCATACATTTTTTGCAAATATTGACTGATGGAATTTACCAGGTACAAGATAAATAAGGGTCATGCAACAGTTTGATATGTACTGAATACTAATCTAGAAATGACTTTAGCCTCATATCTTGGTACAGCTAGATGGCTTATATTAAACTAGCCTGAGAGTTATGGGCTGAATGTGCGAAAGCGTTGTAGCCAGGCATGCACCAGAACAAGGCTATGTGTCTACTGAAACTTCAAATCTCAGCAGTTTCCCTGGCTAATTGTCCCATGTGCAGTCAGCACTCAACCTGCTCCAAAATTAAAACATGCCCTGGTGTGGAAAAGAAAATTTGGGAAGTTGCCTCTGTGGATTTGAGACCTAGGACGTAGCGGTGTTGCGTATACTATTGTCCTATCACATATCCACTAGGAATCATGCACAAGCCTAATGCTGGGGAAGTTGGAACCATTTTTCTGAAGCAGTGGGAATAATAAAGAGTGTAGGCAACTTTAGATTGGGTAACTGACAGTTGGAGAGTCGCATCTACTATAACAGCTTTATTGAGATGTAATTGACATACAGCAAACTGCGTATATGTAAAGTTTTGGCGTACGTGTCCATCCAGACCCCGTTCCTTATGCCACCTCTGCTAAATAGGAGCAACAACAACAATAAAAAAACTGAGGCAGCATTAAGGTCAGTTATGAGTTTAAATGGTGGCAAAATGTTCATATTATCGTAAAGAAAGCTGGGGCTGGGGGAGGGGATTATAAAGAAGGGAAAAGGAAGTGATAATTGGCTTTTACCTGATGGAACTGTCTCACTGGCGTTTACACTCTAAATACACTCTAAGCAGCTTGAAAGGAGACCCCGGAGGTTACTGAGATGCTGTGGTAGACAGTGCTAAAATGGCAGTTTAACTGGAATTTGGAAAACATGACTACAGAAAGTGTTCTGTGGTTGCATCCTCTTTACTTGAATTCATAATTGGGATGGATGTCATGTGTAAAGAAGGCCTTTATCCTACATTCTTAATCATGTTTTGTCCAAGTCCACCTTTCACCTAGTTTTAACTGAGATGCTACCTGGGAACCATCACAATTGCCTAAGACCTGTTCTGTGGAAAATATTAATTAATATAGAATTCCAGAAGGACAAGGAGATTAATTCCCTAATTAGCATTAATGGTTGAAATAGGGGTATCGATCTCCACTAATTCTATTTCTTAATGGCCTTATCAAGCCAAAAGGCAAAGCAGATGATTCACAGATACTGATTGTAGAACACTTGGAATTAAACTGGGTAGCCCTATCAACAGCCTCACATATCATTTACAAAACAAAAACTATGCCAAAGGGCAATGGACCTCATGTTAGGAGTATGGAGTGGACTCAGCTAATGCTTTCTTTTCCATATCTATTTCAGAAAGCAGTCAAGAGCAATTTACGTCCACATGGAACTGCCTCCTAATTATATAAGCCATATTTCCACAAGGATATTTAAATTTTCCAGTATCCCATCACAATCTAGTATAATTGAATGCGGTCTTGGTTAAGATAAGTTGGTAACATTGATGACACCATAAATGCCTCCCCAGAGGAAAGGCACAGGAGGATACAGGGACTCTGCTCACCCATGTGCCATACAGCTCAAATTCAGGGCCTGACTCGGTCTGTGAAAATTGGAGAGATCACAGGAGACAGAGCCACGAGAAAGCTTTCTTCACACCAGGAGAGAGAGTTTATAAGCTGATCTGGCTCCTACCATTATGCAGCCTGGAGATGGGAAGAGCTATTTGAGTGATGGTGAAATCTCACCCCCCTCTGGGGATACTGTTGACTCCCAAACACTTTCACACACACAGAAAAATATCTGCGATTGAATTGTGCCCTGACAGGGACGAGAAAATAAAAGATTTATAAACGGCTGTCACTCAGGCCACGCCTCTTGAACCTGATGACCTGAAAGCAACTAGGGGTGTCAGCAACTAGAACACACGCAGACTAGCGCCTTTGGCAGGAATCGATATTGCTACTCGGTGGAGACGGCGGGGATTTTGGACTTGAACGTGATCTGATGCAATTGCTCAATATGGTCGTTTAGAAGCACAACTGTAAGCTTGTTGTTAGGAGAAAATCCTACCGCAGGAAAAATTCAGATAACCCTGGAACCAGAAGCACCTATCATGAGTTAGATGATGCCAAAGAAACATGGACATAAGGAGAAAGCACCTCCATAGAGTTCACTGGTAAACAGAAAAGGTATACTCAAGTGGACACCACAAATAGGGATTAGGGAGAAGTTCACGGAATTTATGAGATTTCTTCACTCCCTTTGGGATCAATGGTGGGCTGCCTCCCCCCGGAGTTCCCTGCTGTGATGGCTAACTAGTCTGAACCCTTTATAATCCTCTGCTGGTCAAGCAAAATAGCTGCTAGGTTTATTGATTGGGTTTCCTAAATCTAGGGGTATGAAACTGTTTGGATATCAGTTGTTATATATTTTGCATGTGGTAAATCCTCAGTGGAAGAAGGAAATTTGCCAAAATGACATTTCAAGCTTTATTTCCTGCAGAAAAAGATTTACTAAACCGAGGAAAGACACTAGATGGAGCTCTCTTTCAGGAGACTGACCATGTGGCTGGCAATCGATTTAGCAACCTGAGAAGGGACATTTGTATTACTAAACTCCTGGAGTATCATGCTTGCCAGCAGCTCTGGGACAGAGCATGCATCCTTACCCAGAGGACATTTTATACCAATGAGATTAGATGTATTTAAAACAAAATGGTACTAGGGGCAAGATGCCACTAGAACCATGTAGGCCAAAATAGTAGCCCAAGCTACATGTGACAGTTGAGCCCTTGAAATGTGGCCAGTCCAAGTGGAGATATACTGGACATGTTAAATTTTTAATCTGATTTCAATGACTAAGCACAAAAACAGAATGTGAGATCTCAATTTTAATACTGATTTTATGCTGAGCCAATATTATTTTGATATATTTAGATAAATAAAATGTTATTAAAAGTAATTTTCCATTTCTCTTAACTTTTCTTAAGCTAAGAAAATTTAAAATTACATATGGGATATGCAGCATATTTCCACTGAACAGCGCTCTTCTAGATTGATTATTTTAAATAATCCTACAGTTTATGGAATGTAGACTTACAGCAAGAGGGCTATAAAAATAGTAAGATATATATACTGACAGAACCCCAAACTTAGCTACTCTCCTATGCTAACTTGACTTATACACACTCGGGTCTTATCACTCTAAAAGCAAAGTGTTTTCCAATGAGAAAAAGGTACCTAAACAGGTGCATCTGTCAGATCCAGGGTCTCCTAGATGCTGATGTAGAATATACATTGCACCTGCCTCATGCCTTCTGTTCATCACAAAATGATTCACACCAGGCAAGGTGTATTGTGTGTAAATCTGATTGACAAACTGAGCTTGTATGTCTGTACCAGGGTTGAAACAATTTGTTACATGGTTTTCAGCAAGAGCTGCAGGACACTGTAAATGCTATATGTCTTGGAAAGCAGCATTGTTAGGTCCCCGCCATTTCTGTTCCTCTTCTGTGGTATGTGAATTGGGTGCAGTTCCATAAAACACATCTGTGAAGAGACCAACCTTGAATTCTGAACCTGAGTGGCTTTACTGCAGTTGCTTCCAGCATATGACTTCAGTGCCAACATGACTTCTCGCCACAGCTTTTGGTTTTGGAAACCTAATTCTTCATGCAAGAAAGTATTTTCTATAGAAGGGATGGCAATTGTTTATTAAAAAGGAAATGAGGCCACTTATTAAAAAGGTAGTAGGACATTTTCTCAAGTGGAATAAAAGTCAATGAAATTACTGTAAAACCAAAGGAATTAAGACAGGTTACTCATGAAGGCAAGAAGGACCTAGCCTGTTTAGAATAACATGGACTTCATCTAACTCTCACGGGAAAAGTGAGCATTTGAAAAGAAAATACCCACACAAAAAAAGAAATCAGGCTGAATATACTAGCTAAAGAACATTTCTTAGGAAGAACTTTAGATCTTAAAAGCCAGTATAGAAAGGAAAGGGTAAAAAATAAAAATGTACCTAAGTCTATATTCTCATACAAATCAAATCAGAAAAGTACGTATGGCCCATTGTTCCTAAATCAAAATCATTGATGAAGATCCAACTGAAATTTAACAGAGAAAGAGGGGTTGTGTCTCAAACATTAGACTGGATCAACATCTCCATTAAGGTACCAGAACACAGAAACCCACTCAAGGGAGGCTTCTTAACTCTGCAAAGACCCACTCCTAGAATGGTCATGATAAGTGGTTACATAAGATATAAAAAGATGTGATAGAAAGACCATCCTCAAACATCATGAGGGAACTTCAGAGTGATACCTTATTTATAGGTGGAAATTTAAGTACTATTTGTTCCTCTACATACTCTGAATTGGTGAAATTGGATTTTGACAGAAAACATAGCAAAGATGGGTATCAGCCGGGGCAATAACAGATCCAGTCAAGACCTGGGTTGATGCTGGCCTAATGGGACAACACATTCTGGATGGGATGAGGGTGGACAAGATATAGCTGAATGTACATACATGAAGGGTGAATTTTTCATACTTAGAATTTCTGGATTTCCTACCTCTGTTAAGAGTATGTTTTAAAGTGTCAGGGAAAAAAAGTCTGGGTCAGAAAGCAAAAGAAAGAAAAGGACTCAGTTCCAACAGACATTACTAGCCCTTCATATAATATTTCTAAAAACAGTAAAATTGGAAACCAGATTGAGTTGTTCAGATCACAATGAGAATTTGAGAAGATATTTTTGTTAAAGGAGAGAGAGAGAGGAAAAAAAAAAAAGCAGGGGCAGGGTGAGGTGGGGTACAGAGACAAAAATAAAGGGAAAGAGATATTCCAGACAGGGTGATGTTCAAAATATTTAAAAACCAGTTAGAAAGAACTTTGTTAATTCAAGATAAAACACTCACCAAGAAAACCAGACAATAGACTCCAACAATTAATGGTAAGTGTGCCTATACCATCAGCTGAGTGTAACCATCCTTTAAGGTAGGAAAAAATATTACACATAATAGAAGTCACAATAAACTAATAATGCTTCCTGAATTAAGATATATATACACACTTATGCTGAGACTGATAAGGACACGGTACAAAAGTAGTTGCAAAAAAGCAGATTATACAGTAAGATTTGAAAAATGTTCAAAACAAGAAAAGAAAAAAAAAAAAAGAAACTTGGCCAAGGTCTACTTAGGAAAAACAGCTGAGGGCTAATTGAATGCAAATCAGAATAGTTTCTTTCCTTCAGTATAACAGAAGACCAGGGAATAATAACAAAAGGAACATTGACATTCCCTGTCTATCCAGTCTGGGGACTGCTCCATTTAGTCCTCTACTTCTTAAACCAACCTGATTGACATAGAACTGATGTGCCAATTTTATGAAACGCACTAACTTTAAATGTACAGCCCAGTGACTTTTGACATACGTACACACAAACCTACGTAACCATCACCACAATCAAAATATATAAAATTTCCATCACCCCCAAATGTTCCCTTTTGCCCTGTAAAACTCATCTGCCTCAAGCCTAGTCTTAGGCAAGACCTTATTTGCTTCCTGTTATAATAGATCATATTTTAGATTTATGTAAACATAATCATAAAATGTGGACATTTTGTATTTGTCTTCATTTTCCCAGGATGTTTTTGAGCTTGATGCATGTTATTGTGTGTATTAGCAGTTCATTTGTTTATTTTTTTGTACACTGTCTGGAGGGTTCACAATTCATTCTTTTTCCATGTGAGTATCCCACTATTGCAGCACTATTAGTTTAGTTGTTTGTTTTTGCTGGTTTCTTAGCTTGTTTGGGAAGTACATGGACTGGGAATCAAACCCAGGTCTCCTACATGGTGGGCGAGAGTTTTAACACTGTTCTACCCTTGCCCGCCCCCCCCACCAACTCATTTTTATTAGGTAGTTTTCTATTGCATGGTTATATTGGAATTTGTTTATCTATTTACCAGCTGTTGGACCCCTGGAGTGTTTTCAATTTGGAGATATTATGAATAAAGCTTCTGTGAACAATCACATAGAAGTCTATATGAGCATAACTTTTCACTTCTTATGGGTAAATTGAGAGATAAAACTGCCAGGGCATATACTAAGTTTATATATAAGTATGTATACTACTTATACTGTGTACAGTTTGGGAACTACTGTTTCTCAGAGTAGTTATCCTTTTTTTTTTTCTTTTTGTTGCTGTTTTTTTTTTTAAATAACTTTTTTTTTTGAAATATTTTCAAACTTACAGGTCACAAAAACATAATACAAGCCCCATAAAGGTAACTCCAACATACCCCTTTCTCAGGTCCAATTTTAACATTTTTCCTCATTTGCTATATCATTCTATCAATCTGTTCTGTGAATGCTTGATTGTTGATTGTATTTATCATGCTCCTTGAATACTTAACACTGCCATATATATATATATTCTAGGAACAAGGATATTCATTTGTGTAACCACCTTAAGGACAGTTCTCAAATTCAAGAACTTTAACATTGATTCAAAGCTTGCAGTCTATATTCAAGTTTTTCCCCCAACAATGTCCTTTTGTGCCTTCTTTCCCCTCTCATTAGACCCCTGTCCAGGATCATGTATTGCCTTTATCACTGTCTCCTTAATTGCTCACTTTTTAAAATTACAGGAACATATAACAGACAAACTTTGTCAACTCAACCACTCCAAAACATACTATTCAGTAGGATTAATGACATTCATAATATTGTCGTACCCTCATCAATTTCCATTTCTAACTTTCCCATCTCCCCAAACAGAAGCCCTACACCCACTGTGCATTCGTGTCACAAATGACATGTTTATATAATATTTGTCCAGAACTACTGACATATTTATTACCTTTTATTCATTTATCTTTTAGATTCTGCAGGAAGTAAAAAAAAAAATGCAGTTACAAACCAAAAATACAATAGTACTGGTGTTTATATTTACCCATGTCATTACTCTCACTGAAGATCTTTATTCTTTCATATGGCTTCAATCTGTGTCTATTGCCCTTTCCTTTCAAGCTACAGAAACCTTTTTAGCATCTTCTGTAGGGTCAGTCTAGTGGTCATGAACTCCCTCAGGTTTTGTGCATGTGGTAATGTCTTAATCTCTTGCTCACAATAGAAAGACAGTTTTATAGGATATAGGATTCTTGGTTAGTAATTTTTTGCTTTTAGAATTTTAAATGTCTTCCCATTGCTTTCTTGCCTTCATAGTTTCTGAAGAAAAATCAGCATTTAATCTTACTGAGTAAAGAGATTGAATCGGTCACCAAAAACCTCCAAAAAATAAAAATAAAAACCTAGGACCAGATGTGAATTCTACTAAGCATTCAAGAAAGATTTAGTATCAATCCTGCTCAGATTCTTCAAATAGATTGAAGAGGAGGTAAAGCTACCCAAATACCAAAGGCAGGCAAAGATATTACAAGAAAACAAAATTACAGACCAATCTCTTGAATGAATATAGTTGCAAAAATCCTCAACAAAATGATTTCAAGTTGAATCCAGCAGCACATTAAAGAATTATACACCATGACCAAGTAGGTTTTATTCCAGGTATGCAAGGTGGTTCAACACAGGAAAAGCTATTAATTTAATCCTATACCATCAATAAATTAAAGAAAAAAAAAGGTATGATCATCTCAATTGATGCAGAAAAGCCATTTGAGAAAATTCAGATCCTTTTTTGATGAAAACACTTCAAAGGATAGAAATAGAAGGAAACTTCCTCAACCTAATAAAGGGAATATATGAAAAACCCACAGCTAACATTGTAGTCAATGGGAAAACACTAAAAGCTTTCCCTCTAAGATATGGAGCAAGACAAGGATGCC
>PVIY010010209.1:44651-69662 GCA_004026745.1 Myrmecophaga tridactyla
AAAAAAAAAAAAAAAAAAAAAAAAAAAAAAAAAAAAAAAAAAAAAAAAAAAAAAAAAAAAAAAAAAAAAAAAAAAAAAAAAAAAAAAAAAAAAAAAAAAAAAAAAAAAAAAAAAAAAAAAAAAAAAAAAAAAAAAAAAAAAAGACATCCAAATTGTAAAGGAAGAAGTAAAACTGTTTGCAGATGACATACTCCTGTATGTAGATAATACAGAGAAATCTACAGCAAAGCTACTAGAACTAATAAATGAATACAGCAAAGTGGCAGAATACAAGATCAACACCCAAAAGTCTGTAGTGTTTTATACACTAGCAATGAGTAATCTGAGGAGGAAATAAAAAATTTCATTTACAGTAGCAACCAAAAGAATAAAATATTTAGGAATAAATTTAACCAAGGACATGAAAGACCTACACACAGAAAACTATAAAACACTACAAAGATAAATGAAGGAAGACCTAAGTAAACAGAAGGGCATACCATGTTCTTGGATTGGAAAACTGAACAAAGTCAAGTTTCTACCCAAATTAATTTATAGATTAATTCAATACCAATTAAAATCCCAACAACTTACTTTGCAGAAATAGAAACACCAATAATCAAATCTATTTGGAATGGCAGTGTGCCCCAAATAACCAAAAGCATTTTAAGAAAAATAAGTGGGAGGTCTCACATTACCTAACTTGGAAGCATATTACAAAGCTACAGTGGTCAAAACAGCATGGTACTGGCATAAAGATAGAAGTCCTGACCAATGGAATTGATTTAAGTGCTCACAGATTGACATGATCATGTACAGCCAGTTGATCTTTGATCAGTTTGTCAAGTCAACTCAACTAGGACAGAGCAGCCACTTCAACAAATGGTGCTTGGAGAACCAGATACCCATATCCAAAAGAAGAAAGAGGACCCCCATCTCATACTTTATACAAAAACTAAATACAAATGGATCAAAGACCTAAACATTAGAGCTAAGACCATAAAACTTTTAGAAGAAATGGTAGGGAAATATCTTAAGGATCTCATGATAGCAGGTAGTTTCCTAGACTTTACTTCCTTAGAAAGCTAAAAACAGAATTGCCACTTGATTCAGCAATCCCATTACTAGGTATATATTCAGAGGACCTGAAAGCAGGAAATGAATGGACATTTGCACACTGAGGGTTATAGCAGCATTATTCACTGTTGCTAAGAGATGGAAACAGCACAAACATCCATCAATGTATGAGTGGATAAACATATTGTGGTATATACATACAATGAAATGTAAGACAGAGTAAAGTCACGAAACATGCAAAAATGTGGATAAAACTTGAGGTTACTACGTTAAGCAAATTAAGCCAGAAGCAAAAGGACAAATACTGTATATGGCTTCACTAAATTAATAACTATAATGATCAAATGCAGAGTTAAAGTTGAGAACATAGTTTTATCAGGAGATATAAAGAGGGCAGAGTTTGGTCACTTGACACTGAAGTAGTACAGAATGTTCAAAGGATTGATTGTAAAGATCCAGAAATGGATAACTCAATACGATGTGGTGGCTGCACTAGCACTATATTGTAAGTGCAAAGAATAGAGCTGGTGGTGACTATGGGTGAAAAAGGAAGCCTAGGGGCAAGAATTACACCAGAAGGAAAGATAAAGATATAAACTGGGTTTGTATAAAACAGCAAACCTAGAGTGTACGATGATGGTGATTAAATGTACAAATATAAGTTTATACCTGAGGGTAAACCAGTGTAAGATGTTAAAAATGGGTTGGTATATGGAAAAAATGCAAGTAATGCAAAGTAGGATCTATAGTTAACAACCACATTATAGTTTTCCTTCATTAATTGCAGAAAGGGCAATATACCAAAGCTAAATGTTAATAAGGGGGAAAGAGTAAAATGGAGGGCTATGGGATTATTGTTTCTGTTTTTTTTTTTTTCTCTCCTTGTCTCCTTTTCTTCTCTCTTTGTTGAAGAAATGGAAATGTTCTCATATAGATTGTGGAGGTGAATGCATAAGTATGTGATTTTACTGGTGTGCTGGTTGAAACTGTTATGTACGGCAGAAAAGCCACCCACTTTTCCTAATCCAATCTTGTGGGCAAGACCTATTGTTTAGGGTGGAAATTTTGATTAGATTTTTCATGGAAATGTGATATCCCCAATTGTGGGTGTGACCTTTTGATTAGATGGTGATGTGACCCCACCCATTTAAGTTGGGTTTTTATTAGTTTACTAGAGTCCTTTAAAAAGGAAAAGATTTTGGAGACATCTCAGATGCAGACACAGATGTTTAGAAATGCAGAAACCCTGGAGATGTCAGAAGCTAAGAGAGTCAATAGAACTTAAGCAGGAACAAGAGCTGATATCAGTGCAGACATTTGGAGATACTTGTAGTGCCGATAGAGAGACCACATGCCTAGACATGGATGTTTGGAGATGCAGATCCCAGCAGACATCATTATGTGCCTTCCCATGAGATGCTAAGCAAGCCAGAACCCAGAGTTTTGCCCCAGAGAAGATAAGCGAAGGGCCCAAAGATGCTTAAAGAGGAAACTGCCAGAATCCAGAACTGGAAGCAATGGAACTGGAAACAAGGGCCAGCAGACACCAGCCACATGCCTTCCCATGTGACAGACATTGGCCTTTCTTCAGAGTCAAGGTCTCTTTTTCTATGATGCCTTAGCTTGGACATTTTGAAGGCCATAGAACTATAAATTTGTAATTAAAAAAATCCCCTTTATGAAAGCTGATCCATTTTTGTTATATTGCATTCCAACAAGCTTTAGCAAACTAAAACAAATAGGAATGCCTGATTGTACACTTAGGATGGATTGCATGATGCATGAATAAAACTGCTTAAAAATAAACAGAAGTGGATTTTTGGAGCAGGGGGGATGGAGTGGGAACTTGCTCTGTCCACTCCATGCATCAATCTGGTGTTGCAGTACTTCCAGGAATGGTGCACAAAAAAAAGAAGAAAAAAAGCTTTTAAAAAAAGTTAAAATTAAAAATTAAGTGCTGGAGAACATGTGAGGAGAGAGATATACCTATATGCTGTTTGCTGGGAAGTGGAAAGGTGTAGCCCCTCTGGAGGGCAGTCATGGTTCCTCAGGAGACTAGGTGTAGGGTTGTCACATGAACCTGAAACCCTGTTCCTAGACAAAGACTTGGAAGAATTAAAAGCATGGACACAAAATGGGTATTTGTGCACTGGTGTTTATGGTAACATCATTCATGCTTTGCAATGGATGGGGGTGGTTTATAGGCACATTGGTTGATGAACAGAGAGGCAAAACATGATTATATATGACAGGATACTGAGTGATTGCAAGAAAGAATGAAGTTATGTGGCATGCAACTAGGTGATTGAATCTTGGGGACATTAGGCTGAGTGAAGGAAGCCAGAAATACAGGAGCAGATAATGTCTGAGCTCACCTAAATGTACTAACAATGAGCAAATGCTGAGAACTGAATTTGTGTGCATAGGTTATCAGGGGATAGAAAGTGGGCAGAGATTGTGCAATCAATGATTAAGGAGTTCAGACTGTTCAAATAAGGGTCATTGTAAAAGTTCCTAGATTGTAAGCACTTATGGCATCTGTTCCTGAGTTTCAACTGCTATTTTTAAACTCTGAGATGAGGTGCTCTCTGTGTATAACCTGGTTGTTCCCTAATGGGCATTTGGGTGACACATGAGACTCAAACCTAGAGTTCTGCTGCTCTAAAAGTCAGCATTACTCCATACAGCAACTGTTAAAGAAGCTGAAAAACAGATCAGACTCCAGTTAGAGATAAGAATGAAATGGACCTGGTTAGAACTCGAGTACACCAGAATAGAAGGTAAAGGATGATATGTTCTATGTTTTAAACCATCAACTTCTGTGTGAGACCAAAGGAAGAAGTGTTTATTTTGTCAAAATTTAAATTTTCTGTAGCATACTATGTAATTTAACTTGTCTGGTCATTTTATTTAAGCTAAACCACTGAATTTTTATTCAGTTAGCAACCTACTTAAACTTAAACTACCTAACAACATGAAATCTAGATTAGGGAATGAGATATTATTTTGTATAGGTTAATGTAATACCTGGATACATTCCAGAGTATTTTGGGCAGAAAAAGTATTTTCAAATTCACCTTAAGGGACTGAGAAAAAATGTGGATCTATTAAACTTCCCCACCTGGAGAAATCCTGATATTCTCTCAGGCATTAAGGACCCCCAGTTTAGTAAGGCAAGCCCTAGATCTGGAGCCTTGCCCTTATGCAAGCTATTTCTGCAATGGTGAAGCTAGGCTTGCATGTAATTATGCCTAAGAATCACCCCAGAGAGCCTCTTTGTTGCTCAGATGTGGCCTCTCTAAGCCAACTCTACAAATAAACTCACTCCCCTCCCTGCCCCATGTGTGACACGACTCCCAGGGTTAAGTGTCCCTGGCAATGTAGGAACATGACTCCAAGGGATGAGCCTAGTCCAAGAATTGTGGGATTGAGAATGCCTTCTTGATTGAAAGGGGGAAAAATAGAACAAAATATTTTAATCAACAACCTCCAGATGGGTCCCTCATCCAGATAACTCCTGACACCTAGCCCAGCCTCTCCAGAACATCAGATAGTTCCATCTCTGTACCCCATATTAGTGACAGACCCTTCCACTATCAAAAATTTAGAATGGCCATAGCCCAACATCCCTAAAGAGAGGGATGGAAAGATCAAAGGTTATGGTGGCGTTATACAGAGAAGATAGGATTTAACAAATGAATATGAATGCTGAATCATTAAATTGGTATCTCTTTTAGTCTCCAGTGTTTTAGAGCAGCTAGGAGTAAAAACCTAAAATTGTGGAATTGTAACCCAAGTCAAACTCTGAAATATGTTCTACAACTACTTGTGATGCTGTGCTTTGAAATGTATAGTTTTTTTGTATATATGTGATTTTTCACACAAAAAAGGATTAAAAAAAGTCGACATCTGAGAAATTGGAATTTAACAAATGACTGACTACTGACTCATTATACAGATATTTCTTTTTAGTCTCTAGTGTTTTTGTATAGCCAGAAGGAAAGAACTGAAGTTGTCAAACTATAATCCAATAGCCCTGGTCTTTGATAATGATTCTATGACTAAACTGCAAAAAAAAAAAAAGTCAGTTGCTTGTGTTTGTATGGATCTACTTAGATGTTTTATTGAGTTCCACTGAATGTGAATATCAATACTGCAATGTTCTAGTTAACATTGGTAGTATTGGAGGTAGAATGGAGTCTCTCTCCATTCTAAATCTCAAAACTGGTTAGATTGCAATAGTAGGGGTCAAAAAGAGGAAAAGGTAAGGGATATGGGATGTTTGGGATTTTTGTTTTTATTTTTATTTCATTTTCTGGACTAAAGCAAATGCTCTAAAAATGATCATGTGATGATCGCACAACTATGTGATAATGTGAGCAACCGTCTACTTCCAATGCATTGTATGCTGTTTGAATATATCTCAGTAAAATTACATTTAAAAAACACTGAGACTAGGCAATGACAAAATTAAAATGATACACTAAAAATATCTACTTAACGCAAGTCAATGCATTAATAAAGGAATAGAGGATCAAAATCGTAATATAGAAAATAAAGACCCACATGGCAGATGTAAATTCCACCTGATCATAATAACATTAAATATAGGTGAATTAAACCCTACAACTCAAAAGCAGAGATTGACAGAATGGATAAAAACTGTGATCCAACCATATGCTGTCTACAAGAGATACACTATATATTCAATAGAGAAATATGTTGAAAGTAAAAGGATGGAAATAGATAGAAGCCATGTAAACAGCAACTATAAGGGAAGCAGAGCGTTTATGCTAATATCAGACAAAATAGATTTTCAGACAAAAAAATGCTATTAAATATAAAGAAGGCTATTTTCTAAGGACCAGAGGGGTAACTCATCAAGAAAATACATGACAATTATAAATTATAAACAGAACACCAAAAAACACAATGAAAAGCTGATGGGATTAAATAAGAGTTCAAGTTCTCAATAACCCACTTTAAGTAATTAATAGAAAAACTAAGAAAAAGGTCAATCAATAAATACAAGACTTGAGCAAAAATATAAATTACAACTCCAAGCATGTATATTAATCTCTGCCCATCAATGGCAGGATGTACAATGCTCTCAAGTACACATGCTCCGGGATAGATCAAATTCTCCAGGTAGGCCATGAGACATAGCCCAATAAATTCAATGCATTTAAATAGTATAAAATATGTTCTCCAACCACAATGAGTGAAACCAGACATCTATAATGTAAGGAAACAAAAAAAATGTTGAAATTAACAGTCTTAAATAGCAATTGGACAAGAAGAAATTGAAAGGGAAATTAGAAAACACTTCGACATGAAGGACCATGCAACACAGCAAAACTTACTATGTAATGCAGCTAAAATAGTGTTTAGAGAAAAATTTACCTGTAACAACCTATATTTAAACACAAAAAATCTAAATCAATACCCTAAAATGCTCCTTAATAAGAAGAGCAAAATAAGCCCAAAGCCAACAGAAATTTATTTGAGTGGAAATAAATGAAAGAGAAAATAGAAAAACAACCGATATAGGGTTTCTTTTGAGGTGATTAAAATGTTCTAGAATTAATAGTGATAGTTGAACAACTTTGTAAATACACAAAACAAACCCACGATACTGCATACTTTTAAAGGTGACTATTAAGGTATATGTCAACAGAATTTTAAAACGTTTAAGTAGTAAAAAATATATAATATCAATATAACAATATTGTTAATTAAAACTCAAATAATGTTTGAAGCCTTTCCATGAATATGGTCTAGTAATCACCTTTCTGTGTAATATTATCATCTAGTTTTAACTTCTTTAAAAAGGAGACATTAAAAACATTTTGAATCATTGTGAGGGCAGAAACTGTCTAAACATTTTTCTGGTCTTTTAAAGTTTCCTCATCAACACCTAATTTGACAGCAATTTTCAAGCCATTCTGCTTTATTGAGCATTTACAAAGCCTTTAATTTAGTTCGAATTGAACGACCAATCTTAAGCTCATTTCGGGGCTTTTTGGTAGTTGATTAAAATGTGTAATAACAGTAACAACTACAAGTGGCATCAACTGTTGTGAAAGTAACATAACATTTTTGGCAAGCCACACAACTCAACTGGTAAGAGTGGAAAAGTGAGGGCAAGCAAAGTGAATGGTACCATGGGCACAAGTCAACAGGCAGCCTGAAAACAATGGAAAGCCAAGTTTATTCTGAGACACTGGTCAGTGGAACTTGTCTAAAATGACTTCTGCTATTTTATACCTGATAATTGGTGACATGTGTATGGATAGGTGAGAAGCTCACTGCACAGGCATGCAGCAGCATGAGCTATTAGTGGTCTGGACGTTTAGCAACATAGACAAATTTGACTAGTATTTATATATCTCTGTGTGAGTCAATGTCTTCAGTTGGGGGTAGAGTCTTCTTCATTCTAGTACTTTACTACAAAAAGATGATTATCACAGACATTTGACAAATATAAGCATCATCATCCCTACAAAACCCCACTCTATGCCTCCACCAAGAGACCGCTGGTCACTGGCTAGTAGGCCAGAAATGGTTTCCCTCAGCCATGAGGGAAATGCAAATCAAAACCAGTATGAAAAACCATCTCACACCCACTACAATGGCTACTATTACCAAAAATGGAAAATTACAAGTTTAGCAAGAATGTGGAAAAAAAGAACACTTTTACATTATTAGTAAGAATGTAAAATGGCACAGTCACTGTGACAGACAGTTTTGAAGCTCCACAGAAGGCTAGAATTAACAAATGAACCAGCAATCCTACTCCTAGCTATGTGCCAAAAAAAAAAGAAAAGAAAAACAAAAAGTCGAGACTTGAACAGATATTTGCATGCCAGTGTTTGTTCTTTAAGGCATTATTCACAATAGCCATAAAGTAGAAACAATCCAAGAGTCCACCAACAGATGAGAAACAAAATATGGCCTATTCATATAATGGAATATTAATCAGCCATAAAAAGGTATAGGGTTTTGATATATGTGACTTCATGAACCTTGAAGATATCATATTCCATGAAATAAACACTGTATGTAAAAAACTGTACGATCTCACATATGAAATAAGCAGAATATGTATATTCCTAAAGTTAGAAACTAGAATGTAGGTTACCAGGGCCTTAGTGGACAAGGAGAATGGAGTCTTGATGTTTAATCAGCATGGAGTCTCTGCTTGGGGTGATGGAAAAATTGGGGCAATGCATGATAGGGATAGAGGCATTACTTTGTGTATGTAATTAACATTACTGAATTGTGTATTTGAGAAGGGCTAAAAAGGGAAAGTTTACTCTTTACCACTGACACACACCCATATAACTGTACAACCAAAAGAATGAACATTTTTGTAAACAGTGGGCTAGAGTTAAGAGAGTAATAATAATAATGTTTCTTGAATTGTACCGAAGGTCCACACTAATGCAAAGTGTTAAAAGGGAGAACTGTGCGTATAATGGGATTATATGAGAACTCTGTACTTTCTACATGTTTCTGCCAACCTACAATTACACCACTTTTTCTAAAGCACCATTTTTAATGGTCTAAAAAAATCTTGTCCTTGTTATTTTCCAGCTAGGAAATAGCTTTCCTCATCTGTAAAATGGCTATAAAGAAAGACATATTAGGCAGAATAATAGACCTCTCCCCCAAAGATATTCCCAAGGGATTAGGATGTGAACGAGTTATCCTGTATTGCAAAAAGGACTTTATGGATGTGATTAAGCTTAAGACTTCAAGGATGGGAGACTATCCTGGATTTTCCAGGAGGACCTAATCTAATCACATGGTCCCCAAAAGACAGGTAAGGCAGAAGGGTGTGTCAGATGTGACAGAAGAACTTGACCCACTGTGGCTGACTTTAAAGAGTCAAGCCAAGGAATGTGGGCAGCTGCTAGAAACTGAGAACAAATCCTAGCTGACAACTAGCAAGGAAATGGAAACCTCAGTCTTAGAGCCACACTGAACTGAATTTGGTCAATCATCTGAATCAGCAAAGAAAAAATTCTTCTCTAGAGTCCCCAGAAACAAACTGAGCCCTACCAAAACCTTGATTGTAGCCCTATGAAACCTGTACCAAGCCTCTGATCTATGGTAGAATAAATCTACATTGTTTTAAATGCTAACTTAGTGGTAATTTGTTATGGTAGCAATGGAGAATGAATGCAGTAGACTCGACCTCAGAATTGTGATCAATTTTAAATGATGCTGTTTATATAAAAGGCTTGCACAGTGCAGGCACTTAGTTCTTACCAGTCAATGAACTTTCTATAGATATAAATTTTAAATAGATTATATGCCACTGAGTGGCAACAGTCATGTCTAATTTATCTTGGCATACAGAGTGCCAAGCAAGAAGCCATATTATTGGTGGTTGCTAAAATAATTTTTTCCATGATTAAATAAACAAATTAATGAATGTCTATCAATGGAAGTACATTTTTAAATACTCTGGATTCTGAGCTAAATAATTATCAGGACACGTGGAAGTAGTTAGTTCTACTAAAGTCAAATGAAGAAATAACATTAAAAAGTGAAAAATCTGTTGTAGCCGGGTCAGTCCCAGCTAAGGATATGGCCAGTGATGAATTTAGGAATGGAGAGTGCTGCACCATGATTAAATGTGCTGCAACATTTATTAGCTGGACCTTCATATGGTCGTTGTCACAGGGGAGTTATAATATAGCATTCATGGAACCAAAACATGTCTTCTACATTCATTGCTGATGTGATTGTGGTATTAGAAGTATTCAGAGTTAATCCATTTTCCTGTCATTCTGCTAAATAATGCTTGGTAGAAAAAAGGAACAACCAACAGTAAATGTCTCCTCTATAAATGTCTTGGCAGTCGGTATTGAAATTGTTTCAAATTGAAGGTTTGTGTTACCCCACACACCGAATACTCATCAGGGATTATACCAAGGGATATTATAATAGAAAGAGTCTTCAAGAACTTGAATTACTAGAAAGCCTGTTTCTAACCCATTTTTTCTAGCCTCTATTTTCTTTACTTCCAATGATATCCCCAGAGTTTCAACAGCACGCTGCTGTTTTTCTTCTGCTTTGGGAAATGTTAGATTCACTGCTTTGGGAAATGTTATTTTCTCTGAGTCAACTAGGTTTGGATTATTACTTGGTTCAAGGTTACAAACAAACCTTTTCATATATTGACAAGATCCACCTAAGACAGGGAAAGACAAAAAAGATCTTTGTAAGATATTGTTTCACTTGAGATATGACTTTAAGTGTTTGAGAATAGATAGGAAAAACTATTTAGGGGGGCTTGTAGGAATTGCATTCATCGCAGTGTGGCAGACTCTAAGGTAGTCCCCACCATTTCCGTCTTCTCATACTCACCCTCTTGCATAGCCCCTTTCCTTTAGTGTGGGCCAGACTTGTGACTTGCTTCTAACCAATAGAATACAGAAGTGATGGCACTTACACGTTTACAACAGATAAGACTGTTACGCTTATTCCATTCTCACTCTTAGTAACTTTGAATAAAGCTGTGCCATGCTGTGAGCTGGCCTATGGAAAGGGCCACATGACAAGCAACTGGGGGTGGCCACTATTCAAGAGTCCCCCCAAAATTGAGACCCTCAGTCCAATAGCCTACCAGGAACTGAATGCTTCCCACAAACACTTGAGCTTGAAAGGGGTTCCTTCCCCAGCTGAGCCTCAGATGAGACTGATGCCCTGGCTGAGAGCTTAATTGAAGCCTTGTAGGACCCTGAAATGGAGGATCCCCTATAACCATGCCTTGGACTCCTGACCCACAGAAATGGAGGTAATCAATGAGTGTTGCTTTAAGCAATACCATACACTATTTGAAACCAACCTTTAAACTGTGAAACCTGAAAAAAGGTTCCTATTTTAAGTTGTCAGTTCATATTTCTCCATTAAACTTTAAAATACTAAGTTATAAAATAATGACATCAGTTGACTCATTATGATATACAGCCATACATGAACATACACGAGCTTCTGGCTAAGGGTGGAAGTTTGTCTCTCTAGGTGGTTTCCAGACTATATCTGAAAAATTAGTTATGTATTCAAACCGGGTACCCGGATTATATAATTTGCTATAAATATTTCTCATCTATGCTATATCCAGTCACCAGCATCACGTAAATTCACCTCCCAAATGTCTCAAAAATCCTTCTGATTTTCTCTAAATTCCAACCCTCTTCCACGCACCATCATCTCCTATCTTTCAACTGCATCAAGTTTCTTCTGACCTGCCCTCCTTGCTCTCCCAGTTCCTATCTTCTTTGTTTTCCACCTATAACCACAAGTCATATTTCCTATATATACAAGGAATATCAACCAGATCCTTTAAATCCTTTCTACAGCCCTGGGACAAAGGCTAAACTTTTCACTATAGCTTACATTATGCTCCAGATTTTATTTCATACACCTACCTCTATGAACCAAGCAAACTTTACCTTCTTAAGTGTAGGGACCATGCATGTCTTTTATTGTCACCCAGCAAGCTTAATTAAAGCCTGAAAATAATTGGCAGTTAAGAAATATTTGTTGGATCAATGAGTATTTTTGAAAAGAAAAATGTGCTTCTTTTGAAAACATATCTCATTTCATTCGAAATGTTTTGAAGGAGGGGGAATGCAGAATGACTGCATAATGGATATGGGGTTTTTGGGGGGGTGAATAAAGTTCTAGAACTAGATAGTGGTGACAGCTGCACAATGTTGCAAATGCATTTAATGTCACTGAATTGTACAATTTAGAATGGTAAATTTTGTTGTGTATATTTTACTACACACAAAGAAACCAGACACAAGAGTTTAAAAACTGTATCTCAAAGACATCGTGTGTATTTATTTAAGGCAATTGGTGTCTACCCTTTATCAAAGAATTTTTGGCAATGATCTAACAAGTTATCAATGTTTACATGTGCTCATTCTTAGATATACAAACACCTACACACAAATTTCCTTACATATATGCACAAAAGGGAAGAAGAAAAGGTGAGTGGAAGCAGAATACAGACACAGAGCCAAGGTAGTAACTGTCCCTGTAATTTTATCTGTGCCCCAAAATTAAACCCTATGCAGGAATTGGCAGGTACAGTGCAGCATCATGATGACACGGTGGTAGACCAGTAATCCGCGTCGGTGCCCTTGCCACCACAGGAAGCTTAAGCTACACCCCTGTGTGTCAGGAGGCAAGCCCTACCCACCACCAGCACTTAAGTGATGGGACACTTGAGAAGTGCGTTCAGATTCTGAGGTTTTTTTTTGAATGACAAATATTCCTCCAAATCCCTCCTATAACAGCATTCTGTGGTGTATAACAATAGATAAGATTAATAGTAGAGTTTGTATAGGAGTTTGAAGTTTGTTTAGGAAAAGTTAGAGAGAGAGATTAAACAGTGTGATTTTAAGTGCATCAGATTATAAAAATAAACTGTGACTTAAAATATTCCTGTGCTTTCCCAAGTTAAACTGACCCCCTCAATGAGTCTCTAAGGAGGATTGAAACTTAGTTTCCAATCCCTTCGATTTCTTGAATCTATAGACATTTATTGATCTACTAGTCTTAGCTCAGCCTTAAGAATAAAAGATCAAGGAGAAGTAGATAATTGCATGTAAACATTTCCATTGATGTGGTCCATGTAGGTCTTTTGGCAGTTGTTGACATTCTGTTGACACTGTGGAGTAATCCATTCTCTTTCTGACTCCAGAGTTAAACCTATTCTTAGCTTAGGATATTTGTTTAACTGTAAATACCAAATCAATTCTTTTTCCTTTTTACTTAAGAATATATGCCTTTTGAGACAATCCCTGCAATCTATAAGTGAATCTTACCAAAGGGTTTATAATAAAGTACGATCTTTAATTACTTTCCTATATCCTTCTAAAATACTCTTTTCTCCCAGAAAAATCTTGTTTTCAGTTCTATCACCAAAGTAAAGCTATTTTTAACATTTTTTTGTTTCAATTATTCTGGAGATTATACCAATAACTTCAGACGAAGTGTTCATACTGAAATTTTAAACACTGTATCAGCTATCCCCAAGGCACTCAATATCTCTAATTTGTAATCCACAATCCATATTGTTCCAAATCACCACAAGCAACTGCAATTGGTACAAACAAAGTAAAAGTAATTAGAGGACTCACCACTAAGAATTAAGACTGAATCAGAAGTTTGCCAGTGACCATGATCTGGCCTGATTTGTCTTTCTTCTGTCTCTTAATACAGGGGAAGAATCAGAGCTCGACTTGTCACAACACCTGGGCATTCATGATATGAGACCTTACATGTGAGTGAAGAGAACCTCGCTTCCCTCCCAGGTGTGGGAAGAGGAGGCCCCAAACCCCCACGCAGCCGTGGGCACTGCTACCATTCCTGTGCTATCAACTAATAAGAATCCTGTTCCCTTGAAGCTTGGTATAGCATCTCTTAGGTCAGTCACAGCTCAATAGCCAGGATGCACCTCATATTTGCAGCTTGACTGGTTTCCCTTAGAAAACTCAAGGCCAGAGAAAAACGTTGACAAAGCAGAAGTTTCATTTTTGGCAAATTGATGATATATTCAGGGTTTTAATGTACTAAATTAGAAGACTGAACCACATTCTATACCAAGAACCATGATGAGTATATCAAAAACAAATCAAGGCACAAGGTCCTAGATTAAGGATAGGATAAGAAAAAAAGTCAAAATAATTAATAGTGAGATCACTATAACTGCAATGCTTCTGAAATTTGAGATCTCAGCAAGCTGGCGTGAAATCTGCCTGGGTATATGAAATGTTCCTGACTCCACTGTTTGTAGGCTGAATGAACTTAATTACTTAACCTCTTTCAATTGCAATTATTTTGCTGTATTAATTAAAATAGCAGCTGTATAAAATAAAATAGAAGTCTCACAGGTGATAAGGGAAAAATGTGATGATATGCTTAAAGAATTTAGCTCAATGTTTGTTATTGCATAAGGATTCAATGAATATAATCTTTGCTTTACTGGTAATTGCCCTTGTTGCTATTATATAAAGCATTCTTCAAAAAATATGATGATCAGAAGAATCCAGAATATGTCTATTCCTTGAAGTGGAAACTATAGCTTGTCAAATTTCTGTTTATTATTAACATATATGCTTGTTTTATTGACATCCACAGAGGTGGAAATAGCCTAATAGGTTTTGTAATTGTTTTTGAATGACACGTACATGAATATAACTTCTGTGTTTATGATTAAACAGGTAACACTTTAGTGATCCAGCAGCTTGCCTAATATCAGACTGTTCTCATGGGTTTGGGGCAGGGAAATACTTATAAGTTTCACACAGTCTCTTTCAAGTGAACTTGCCATGAAATGAACGTAGCACATGTAGCACTAGCCTTGGTAATCGTCATGGACCCTGAGGGAGTCATTACTTCATTATCCAAGATATTGCTCATGGGCTGATGCCTAGTACATCTTCATTTATATGCCTTCATTTATTGAAAAAAAAAAGTGCTTCTCTTAAAGTCAGAGCTATTCTAAATTCTAGGAAGAAAACACAAATTAAGCATGGTTTCTATTGCTAAGGTAAATTCAGGAAAAATGTTTCGCAGTGTAACCAACACTGCCATTCTTTGGATTCTCAATTGAAATTGTATAGATTGGAGGGGAATTGTGTTTTTACTGAAGAAAAAAGCCAATGATGATGAATACAGTATAGCTTCAATATGTTTACACGTGGTGTTTCTGAAGTAAATGTAAGACTACAGACACCTGCCTTTGTATTTATTTGGCATGTAACACCAGCCTTTCATGCTAGAGCACAGAAAATATACTTTTTAAGTGCTTAATTTGACTATGTTGAATGGTGTCTTTACATACAACTACAGATCAAATCTAGAGCAATTCTAGTTGGGTCTTTAAGGCAATAAGATAATTTCTTTATCACATGTTTGACTGAAGGTCTCATTGGACATCATATTTTGCTTTTTGAATGCTGTGCTGGTTAGGTTCTGGGGTCAACTTGGCCAGGTGGTGATGCCCAGTTGACTGGTCAGACAAACACTGGCCTGACCATTGCTAGAAGAATATTTAGTGGCCGGTTGATAAACCAGAAGGCTGGTATATTAAATTATCAGTCAGTTGATTGCAGGTGTGGCTGATTACATCTTTGATCAACTAAGGGCATGTATCCCACAAATGAGATCATCCAATCAGATGAACGCTTTTAAGGAAGAAGACGCTTTCACTGCTTCTTCAGCCAGAGAACCTCTCCTTTGGAGTTAGATGAGATCCTTTATCAGAGTTGCCAGCTTCACAGCCTGCCCTATGGATTTTGGACTCTTCCATCCCCACAGTTGTGACACATCTTATAAATCTCATATTTACAGATCTGTCCTGTTGGTCCTGTTTTTCTTGACAATCCTAATACAAATGGATATTAAAAATCTAAAATTTCTTAGAATTATTCTTACATGCTAGTTATGTTGCCATATCATGTGACTGGCAAAAAAATGCAACACTATCTCAGTGTTGCATTAAATAATGCATTTTAAATATTTGAAGGAGTCATAAATAAAAAATGATGTTTTAAATATTCATAGAATACCAAAATATTCAGTGTTTTGTAAAGGGTATATTTAAAAAAAGTTAAGTAAATATATGACAAAACATTGTTTGCAGCATGTCACTATCAAAGTTCAGGGGAATAAATAAGTGCTCAAGAAAGAGTATCACAAAATACCCTTTCGGTTACTCTTTCGGTAAGACTCCATTTGCACATTAATTCAATTATTTATTTAATGAATTTTCTTACAGTACCTACCATAGCTCAAGCATTGTAAAGTGCCCTAGGAACTCACAGATATGTTTAATAAATATTTGTTGAATCAATGTTGGTTAAATGGAAGAACAAAACATAGCACCTCATTTCTAGGCCCTTGGAGTCCAGAGGAGAATGTAAGAACCAGTCTTTTAACATATAACAGCGTGTCTCACCTAGTTTTATGGAAAAGTTGTTAAATTTTCTCTTATAGATGGGCTGGCTTATATTAGATGACTGGAATGTTCTGGGAATTTACTCTTCACAAACATAATGGAAAATGTGTAGCAGGGGAGAGGGAGAATTACTTTCCTAGCATTGTGATTGCAAGTGCTTTGCTTGCCGTGAGGGTGCTCTCTACATCACCTGCTCTCTCAGATAACTTTAAGGCATATGGGTGATTAGATGTTTACTCAGAGAGCCTTCAAGTCACACCTTGGGGAAGTTGAGCCCCATAGCTCTATCTGGTCACTCAGAAATTTGGTTCTGAAGCTCTATCAAATGATGGAGGTTGGAGAGCGAGCACTCTCAGGTTTTGGGGCATTTCTCTGTTCAGTCTCTTGGAATGCTTTCAATGTAATCATTCCCCATCAGCATTCCAATGTACTCTATAGTTTCTACCTGAAAAAATAAATCTTATAACCCAATACCCCTGTAGTTACTGATCTACCTTCTTTTTTCCTTTACAGGTAATTTCTTAAAAGAGTAATTTACAGATGATGTCCCCATTTCTTCAGTTTAAATATCCTTTGCAATCCACCCCAATATGGTGCCAAACTCAACTACTTTGTAAAATCCAATTGACTTTTCTTTTTTGCGTCCTTATCCTACCAAACATCTCAGAGCATTTGATTCAGTTGCTCCTACCCTCCTACTTCAACTGTTCTCTTGGCTTTTGTCACCACCATACACTTTTCTTCTCCTGTAATGATGAATTATTTGTCTCTTCTTTCAGCATTCTCTTTTCGTACAGCTCCCTTAAATATTTGATTTATTTCAAAGCATAGGCCAGGATCCTCTCTTCATTCTCTATTCTCTTTCTAGATGATGGTGACCATCCCCGGTTTTAAATACTAATCATGTATCAGTAGCTCCCAGTTTTATATCGCTAACCCTGATGAGTTCCAAGCTCATTTAGCCAAATACCTATTTACCTACTGGACATGGAGATCTTACAGACAGCTCAGACTCACGTCTGGGATTTTCACCTTCATTGTCTTCCTCAATTGAAAGCACTTTCATGTAGCAAAAAAAAAAAAAAAAGAAAAAAGCCAACCACACAAAATTAAGCTAAGCCCAAAATAAGAATCATTCTTCAGTTTCCTTACTATCACCCAGCCACTAATCAGAAAATCTCATACTGAATCTCAAAAGTATTTTTAAATACTCTACTCTCCCCACTCAAAAGGTCACATTCTTAGTCCAAGCTCTCCTCATCTCTCACAACTGCTCTTGCCAACTATATCATGCCTCATTCCACTCATTCCTCACACATCAGACAGATCAAGATTTGACATATAGCTCATATGTGCCACTGAACTGCCTAAGCCCCATTATGAGCATCCTATTACATCTTGTCCCTATAACATACATTAGGTGAAACTGGCCCTGTTCCTCCAAAATCCTCTTATGCCACCCCTCTTTGTGTTTTTGCTACACTAAGCCTTCAATTTTATCATCTATTCAGCAAACATGTATTGAGCATAAATGTGTCAGGTTCTAAGTATTGGAGATACTGCAGTAAATAAAATAGCTAAAAGTTACAGCCTCCCTTCATGGAGTTTATATTCTACCTTCCAGAGAGTGGCAGTCTCTTTCCTCCCTCAGGGACTTCACACAGGCTGGTTCTCAGCCCTGGACTGTTTTCCTCCCCTCCCTTCACCACGTCACCTGATAATATTCCTTCTAGGCTCAGCATGGATATTACTTCCTCACCAGCCAGTTTAATCTGTGCTCCTTTCGTTACTATATTACTATATAGGAATTACCATGTATGGCAAGAGGGATGGTATTAAATTATAACTGTAAGTCATTTGGTTCATCTCCTTTCATGAGGTAGAACATAATTATTTTTTCCTTCAACGTAGACTATGCTCAGAGAATCAGTCTTAGCAAATAGAATGGGGGAGAAATGCTGAGTGGATTCCAAAACTACATCATAAAAGGCAGTGTGGCCTTCTCCTTTCTTTATGTCTTGAGTCGTTCATTCTAGTTGAAGCCAACTGTCACATCAGGAGGACATTGGGCAGCCTTATGAAGGGGGTCCTCTGGTAGGAAGATGAGTTCAGCAAAAATCTAACAAGGAACTGGGGTCTTCTGCCAAAAGTTATGAATGAACCATTTTAGAAGTGGGTCCTTCTGCCCCTGTATAGCCTTCAGATAACTTCAGACCTAATCCACATCTTTTCTTTTTAACTTTTTCTTTTTTTCTTTTTATGTGTTTCTATTGAGATATCTTCACACACCCTATAATCTATCCAAACAATCAGTGGTTCACTGTATCATCACATAGTTGTGTATTTATCACCATGATCATTTTTAGAACGTTTGTGTTACTCCAGAAAGTGAAATTAAAAGAAAAAAGAAAACCTCAAACATCCCATACCTCTTACTCTCCCATTTATTTACCACTAGTATTGCAATCTGCCCATTTAAGACTTACAGTAGAGGTAGGTTAACTAAGACAGTATAATATTAACAGATACACACACACACACACACACACACATCAGTGGAACAAAACAACATCCCAAAGTAGATACATACAAACCCAGATAATTGATTACATATTTTTGCAATACAGTTATACAATCATTATTAAAGTTCAGGGCTACTGGTTTACAGTTTAACACTTTCGGGTATTTCCTTTGGCTATTCTAAAACACTAAGTTCTAAAAAGAAATGTCTATATATTGAGTCAGTTGTCACAGTCATTTGTCAAATCTGAATTTCTCAGTTACACCTCCTTCCTCTCATTTGATCTTTCTCACAATCTTCAGGGATAACTAGGCAATGACCATTTTAACTTCTTCATGCTGTTGTATCTCAGTGTTTATCTAGAACCAACAGTCAAGCAAAGGAGAGTCAAGCAAAGGGCCAAGGACAAAATCAGTGCTCAGTATGTATGTTGAATGAATTAAGATTCTTTATTATCTAATTCCATCAGTCTTAGAAGAAAACATTTAAAGGTCAGTTAAATATTAAATTATTTTGTAAGAGGTATGAAGGAAACAGTGGGAGATATTAGCTAAAGATGTATGGAGAGAGGACCTAAGTTCAAAGCTCTCACTACATATAATCCTTTTGGGGCATTTTATTTTGATAAAAATTAACATGCAAAAAAAAAAAGGAAGTTTCCTCTAAATAAATAAATACATTTCCAACCCCCTTAAAATTCCAGGTATTGGGGCAAAACAAACCTGGGAGGGTATGCATTTTGGGGTTCTGCCACCTTTCTATTCAATCTCAATATATGCTTACCCGGTGATTCACAATATCCCCTCCTTGGTATGCACCCAGTAAAAATGCATACAAACATTTACCAAATGACACTTACTAGTATATTCGAAGGATAACTCTTTCTGTTAATTAAAATCCAAAAACAACCAAAATACACAACAGTAGCAGAACGGCTCTACCTTTCATATCTATTCATAAATGAGATATCATAGAGCAATGACAGTAAGTAAATTAAATCATAGATAACAACATAAACATATATCAGAAAAAAAGAAAAAGACCACAATGTTGAGCAAAATGAGCCAAACACAATGGAGTCCTTACTGGATGACTCCATTCATATAATTACTAATAAAAGAAGCAAAACTGATTAATGATGCTAGCAGTAAGAATAGAGGCTCCAGGTGAATAGATAACCACCATGAAGATTCCACTGGCAATGCCCCATGGCAGCTATCTGGATGTGTTCGCAGGGTGAGCATTCACTGAACTGCATGGTATTATTTGTACATTTCTCTTTCTGTAGGTTATGCTTCAGTATGATGCTTACTTCAAGAACTGAATAAAGAGTGTTTGGAATTTCACCCTTTCTTTGACTTACTAACCACTCTGGGCTTGTAAAATCCAAGGAAGAGAAATGGTAGCATTTTCTGCCAGGTAATTATTGTATACTTAGAAAAATGCCTAATTATACATTCATCTGACACACTAGAATGATTTCAGAAAGACTTGGCTAACATGGAAACTGTGTGTTTAGAATAAATAATATCCCATTGGCAGAAAAGTAAACACCCAGGCCTATGATTAAATAATGTTAATATAACTACGGCAAAGAAAAGAAATAAAAAATGTAAACAAAGTCTAGAAATACAACATTTAACTTCTATTCCGGGTATGAGATTGGCAAGAACAGAAATATTATTCTGTTGGAAAAGTAATGCTGAGGAGCTATGACGGTCCTTGTTTTAAAAATGAGATTTAAAATGATAAAGCTCTCTTTGTATTAATGAGATGGCTAAGAAAATGCCAAGTTAAGATTTTGATCACAGGTATCTAGATACAAAAAAAGTTTTCTTTGTCTCAGTTTTAGAATCTTGGAGTTACTTATGCACATACTCCTTATTTTGTACTTTTTTTGAGAAGTTTAGTCATGTGTATTCATGGATGAGAAGTAGGGCAAACTGTATTTTTAATAGCATAGTAAATTAGTTCTGACTCTGCAAGCCAGAATGGGCATATTAACTTTCAGAACAAATGCTAGCCCTTGAAACTTTTCAATCATAAAATTTAAGATGCAATATAAGATATTTTGACAAGTAACATGAATTATAGTACTATGTCCTTTCAACCTGAGAGTCAGGCTTAATAGGCAAGATTAAAACCCTGAAAACTATCATTTGAATACATTATGTTAAAGCTAATATGACCAAGCAGTTCATTTAAAACTTTTTTACTACCTTTGTTAACTCAATTTCACTGATTCATTAAAAGGTCCATATATTATCGTTAGAAATATTACAACTATACATAATACAGTTTTCTGCTTTGTCATTTGTAGTTTTGAGATAAAATACATTAAAATTCTTCACTAATGTAACTTCCCTCTTCCCCCCCTTTTAAAATTATTTTCCTTAAGCTATTGTGACAACTTTAGCAGAAAATCAGAATTTTTACTGATTCTCTCTCTAGCTTAAACATTCAAGCATGTTCCCATGGTATAACTGTACACAATTTCTTAATAGCTAAGTTTTATATTTTAGAGTTCTGGAAAAAGTCTCTCAAATAAATGGGAGTTTCCTCACCAGTCTAAAAACAACTTCATTTTTCTTCTCTCAGACAACTAACTCTAATTTACGGCATCTGATAACAAACCATCAGCCTGAGTGACAGCCTCTGCTGGGGGAGGGGGGCTGGAGAGGGAATTGGACAGATGGATGCGTCAGTCAGTCATGAGCACCGAGCATGACCCCTTCAGATTCCATTTCACGACTCACTTCACGTCCAGAGCTGAATTTGCATGAAAATTAAATTCATAAATTCAGCCACAGCTTTGATCAGGAATTCTATGCTTGTTATTGTTCTTTTTGAATTGCAAAATCATGGCAGATGGCGGTGTTTCTTGAAATCTCCATTGATTCTTGTTTCCCTTCTTCACCATCATGGCTTACTACTAGAAAATATTTAGCACCTTCATAGGATCAGGCCATCTGAAAACTCAAATTTTCCTTGGATATAATGCTGTCAATTGACACATGAAGAAACTAAAGCTGTAATTTGAATCAGGCCTCTGCTCCTCTGATTCAAAGTTCAGTTATTTTTCCAAAATATCAATATATATTTTCTGAGAAAGAGAGCTGAAGTGTGGGGAATATTGTAAACAATGAGAACTCCTTTTTATGAATGAGCAAGGGACAATAAAGCAATTAGCATACATGCACACAATTGCTAAATTATGACTTTATATTTGATATCTGTATTTATATATGTATGTATATATATATACACTGTTAGAAAATTATAGAGGGAATCAATTTACATATATGTGTAAACTCAATTTGTATTTTCTTTATAAGATTTGTATTTATATATTTACTTATGTACCTACAGATGATAATTATAAAGATTAGCTAGAAGATCATATCAGCTGAGAACATGGAGTTGGAAACTGATAAACACCTAATAGCTGTGTGACCAAAGATTTGAGTTTAACATTTTGAAGTCTCAGATTTCTTTGTTAGTTCTCTATTCTACATATGGGATTAGTATGTGGATTAGATCATTGAACACCCATAAATGTGTAACAGAATGCCTGTTAAATGGCAGTACGTTGCTTTTATTAAGTCTCAAAAGAGTCTCCCATGAATAAATATAAGCTCAATAGCACACGCCATGTACCAGGAAATGGGCCTGTTGCTCTAAGCATGTAAGCATCTAGCTCGCGTGTATACCTTAAGAGGTTGGTGCAACTGATATTGTTGGTTACAGCCGAGGGCACAAATGCTTAGGGGTGAAGTGGCCTGCCCAACATCTATTAACCACGATGAGTATAGAGTGCATCCACCATACCACCCACATATGGAAAGGGAATTCCAATTTAAGTACCATTAAAAGCCCTAATTCAAGGACTTTGTAAGTATGTTTGTTCTAATAGCCCAGTCTCCAATTAACCTCATTTTGATGATTTCCCTTTTCTGAAGACATTTGTCATAAGTCATTAATGTTTCAATTCTGATACTGTTTGCCTAGGTCTGTGTAAGTCAATCGTGAAAGCACAGAAAGACCCTTAGCCTTAAGTCTCTTTTTCCTGACCTATGACATAATCTACAGATAAATTCAAAAACAGTGATCACCACCACACGTGCACACACAAAGTTAGACACCTGTTATTTGGAACTTGAACCACAAACCATCGTGTGATCTGGTATCTCATTAACCAATTGTACATTTCTATGCTAGGACCCAAGAGACGATTCAGTACAATTTATAAAGCATTGCTTCTGCCTTCAGTATGAGGCTGCACATCAAGAAAAAAAACAAAATGATCTTCCTTTGCCAGCTGTTACTTTGAACTAGAACTACTAAGAACTGCCATCCCTCAGTCACACAGGAAGAGAAAATGAATTTTTGCTAAGCACAGTTATCCTTTACTGTTGAAAAGTTACCCTAGGAATTAACTAATTGCCACTATATGGCACTTCTGGCTTCCAGCTCCAACTCATGGCTTTCTCTCTGTTTGACTTCCACTAATAAACAACTCCAATAATCTGTATTAGGGCCCAACCTCATTCATTAGGGCCACATCGTAACTAAAATGACATCTTCAAGAGGTCCTATTTACAACAGGTTCACACCCACAGAAATGTGCACTGAGATCAAGAACATGTCTAAATTGGGGTACATAGTTCCATTTGTCACAATGACAAGTATGATTGTTAATCATCTTCTCATTTCCTATTCTTAGTCTATATGATCTGCTTGGTCTACTAACACCATTCTTAAAACGTGGAAGCCTTCTTTATATAGTTGTGTTACATATATTCACATACCATCTAGACAAATACATAATGTTTCAGGAATATAAAATACATATTGTAAAGTTGAAAACCAGCAATGGATAAAACCTCCTTCCTGCAATTACAATGAATAACCCCCAGCCATTTTTTGTTATTCGTGTCAGATATTTACAAACACTTGCTCCTCAAGTGTTTGTAAAACAGATTGGACTGATGCGGGGGATACATTAAGTTTTAATGATGCCCGATGCAGAAGTTTTAACTTTTAAACTACAAGTTTACTAAGTTTTCCTGGCTACCTCAAGTTGGCCAGTTGTCATTTCAAGGATCTAGAGTGGGCTTTTCTCTGGAAGATGGGCCAATTTGGAGTCTCTTACCTCTCTTACCCTTAAACCATTCGGTCTGAAGTTTGGAAAGGAAGGCAAACGCCAACTCCACACCAGCAGATGTTTTTAAATGTGTAAAGTCCATGTGAAACATGTAGAGTGTGATATAACATATTTCAAGCACACTAGGGACTACACAAGTATATGGTATATAGTATCCATTACATGGAAACCCTCTGTCTTAAAATACTCTTACTTGGTTAGAATGTCCACTTAATTCTAAGCAATTACTGGGACTGTAAAGAGATCTGGCTCAGAAAGTTCACTTCACAAAGACACTGTTGGTAAATACTGGGCAAAATAAAGAAGTTTGGGGAGATCTTTAGTTCAAAAAAAAAGTGATCAGGAATTTTGAGATTTCTATTGAAAAATATGCAAATACAAATGGGTAAATGGGAATAATTTCACATTCAGGCTTTATAGTTGGATATGACTTAATTGTATTTATATTATAAGGGCTCGGTTTCCTTAAACTTTTATATTATTGCTGTAGAATAATATACAGTTTGAATGATTATACAAGTGGGTATATTGTAAGCACTGACTATAACTAAATCTAGCAAGTCATGCTGACCTCTGAAAATAAAATCAGAAAACTTCCCTTTGACATAAAAAGAATTGAAGCCCTAATTTCAAGAAATGTTGCATTTCCATCTTCATGCAGCTTTATGATTTATGACAGGCAGAGTTTTCAGTTAAGATAGAGAATTGACTCCCTAGGAGTTATCATATAGTGGAAATGAAATTTCTTAACCTATTTAGATGAATCAGGTTGTACATTATCTTTCACACTGATAACTTACTACCTTCATTTCAATAACTACCGCTGCTATTCTCTGCTTATGGAGGAAAAGAGATAAAAAAAAAACCGTTATTCTGTGAGAATGGCAAAGTATCCCATATTTATTATATTGAGATAAAAAATCTGCTTGAAGAATAACTTAAAAATACATAGTAACTCTATTCCTGAATTATTTTGTATTTCATTGCAATACATAAAGGTGTGGGTAAGAAAATGGTTTATTATATTCCATTTTGTTTATTAGTGCTATTTCCATACACAATTGAGGATAAAAGGAGGGTTTTGGAAGTGATATAAAGAAGATCAAATGTCATAAAGATTCATGAACTTTCACAATAGTCACCTTCTGTATTAATGAACTACTCCAAGGACCAAGTCTTTTACTAGCAGTTATGGGAATTCTCTTGTGGGAAAACTACTCCACATAAAATTAGGCCATAACTGAGGGCTCCCCGCCTCCTGCCCTTTTTATATTGTCCTTTTTA
>PVIY010010210.1:0-69287 GCA_004026745.1 Myrmecophaga tridactyla
AGACTCCTCCGTACGCTTGGCCCAATCTTTGTAACAATAAAGAAGCTTTGTACGGATTATTCGGCCTCCGTCTCAAGTCCTTTAGACCCCTTGCCTCACGGCAAGCAGACTCAGCTACCTAGGTTCCCACCCCGCGAGCTCGCCCTTCAACTTCACCCAGTGTTCCTGCGCCCCACCCGACTGAGGAAAGTCGCGGCAGGAAACCAAGAACAAAAGGGAGCACCCTTAATTTGATGAAAAATATCTAGAAAACAAATCTTAGAGCAAACATCTTAATGGTGAAGTGCTGTCAGCTTTCCCTTTAAGAATTGGAATGTAATAAGGATGCCTCTATACCCACTTCAGTTCAACATTATACTGAAGACATTGGCCAACATGATATGATAAGAAAAAAAAAATTAAAGGTACAGAATAAGGACTAGAAACAAGAAATATTGTGATCATTTACATTTGGTATGATCATATGCATAAAAATTTATAAGAATCCTACCGATAAATAATATATACATAAAAATAAATAGGTGGATTATAGCCCTAAATCTGAGAGGCAAAACAACAGCACTTCAAAAAGATAATATAGAAGACTTTCCTATGAGGGAAAGATATATTAAACACAACACAAAAAAACACTAATAGGAAAAAACTTATAGTTTCAAATATATCAAAATTTAGAACCTCTGATCATCAAATGATATTAAGAAAGTGAAAAGGCAAGCCACAGAGTGGAAGAAGATATTTGCAAAAATTATAACTGACTAAGGGATCATATCCTAGATATATAAAGGACTGCTAAAAATCTTCAAATAAAAGACAACTCAGTAGAAAAGTAAACAAGAAACTTAAACAGGCACCTCACAAAAGAGAATATCCAAATGACTGATAAATATAAGAAAGGATTCTCAACCTCATTAATCCTCAGGGAATGCAAATTAAAATCATGCGGCACCACTATACACTATATATGTGACTCCATTATATACACACCAGAATAGCTGATATTCAAAGAGAATGTGGAGTAATAAGAATTCTCATATACTACTGATGAAAGCATAAGTTGGTACAACTACTTTGGAAAGCTTTGAAATACATAACCTATGACTCAGTAATTCCTTTTAGGAAAGGAATATGATTAGGATCATATGCCCAATAGAAATTAGTGCCCAGTTGCACCAACAAAGATGTACTAAAATGTTCATCGTAGTATTTATTATTTGTGGTAGCTTAAAGGTGAAAAACTCCAAATGCCTATCAACAGTAGAATGGATAAATAAAATGTGACATGTTCATATAATGGAATATGACACAGCAATGGAAATGGATCAACTATAACACATATAACAAACACCATGTTGAGAGAAAGAATTGGGCACTGTATTAGCTACAGTTAATCATGATAGGCACCAAAGAGGACATACCATAGGATTCCATGCATATACTGCATGGTATGCCATTCAATAGCCATTAAAACCACATTTTAGTGCTTAAGAGATACATCTTTGGCAAGAAAATTGTATCAGCTAGGATTCGTTCATGAGAAAGAAACCACCACACACTATTTTAACAGAGAAAATTTAATATAATGAATCATTAATCAGGTATTGAAGAACTGAAGAGGCAATAAGGGTTCACAAAGGTGATAACTGGAGGAAGTAGCTGCTTGGGGGAATGGAGGGAAGAGACTGGAATTATTAAACCTCAGAAGTTTGGAGCTGGGGTTAAGAACTCTGCAGAGGGGATGCTGGTCAGCTAGGAGATGCTGTTGTCTCCAAGAGGGCACAATGAGAATGTTCCTGTGAGAGTTGGAAACACTTCAAATTGGAATGAACTTCTGCTACTGATACAAATAGTCCTGTAGTGAAGCTGACAGCTACAGAAAGCAAATGGGGGGAAAAAAGCATGCCCTTTCTCCCTCCTCTAAGCTTAGTCTCCCTCTAGTGCTCCCTACTGACAAAGCATACAGGACCTGTCTGATAGAGGAGAAAAGTGGTTTGCAGTGTCCCAGCCTTAGCCTCCCGAAAAGCAGAGATTAGAATGTGGACTTGAAGACAGGAGATAATATCTTAATAACCAACCCAAAGAAGTGATTGCCAAAAGATCTAAATAGTGGTTATCTTTAAGAAGGACTGAAGGGGTGCACCTGGGAGGAATATTTTAGGGGTGGGGAGAGTTTCTTTTGGGGTGCAAGCATTATAATATTATTTATATCTCTATAATTACTTAATAGAGATGATGGTTCTATGGGTGTTTGGTTTATAATAACCCACTGTGCTGCCTATGTTCTAAGTACTTTTCTATATGTGTCCTATTTTTTCACAATTTAAAGTGTTTAGGGCAGTGCACCAGTGGCTCAGTGGCAGAGTTCTCACCTTCTGTGCTGGAGACCCGGGTTCAATACTTGGAGCCTGCCCATGTAAAAAAAAATTTTTTTTTTAATGTCTAAAAATAAAAATTTTAGTGGAGTAGCTGGGAGTGGAGAACAGTGTTACCGTAGGCTAGAAGGTCAAAGACCACCTCTCTAAGGAGGTGATATTTGAGCCAAGCCTGAATAATCAGGAAGGGCTAGCTGTCCCCAGAGCTGGGTCTGCAGAGCCTTCCAGGTAGAGGAAGTGAGGGGGCAACATACAACTTAGGAATGCAAGCCTGGTGGCAGCATGCAGGGTGGACCTGAAGAATGAGGGGACCAGAGGCAGGGAAGCAGCAGGAGGCTGCTGCTGTGAAAACTGTAGCAAGCAAGTGGAGGTGGGCCTGACTTCAGGGGTCTCCAGGTGGTGAGGCACAGATGAGGGAAGGACCTAGAGACTGAGGACCTCCTCACCCTTTGAAGGGCCAAGAAAATGCACCTTGCCGCACTGCACATAACTCTCTTCACTCCCAGACTCCTGGCAATTGTCTCTAAAGGCTGAGAGGTGATTCCGGGAGAGAGGAGCAGCAGATGGACTGGCTTCAGAAAGAGCCCCTGAGGTTTCTGAATGAATTCCAGTCTTCATTCCTGAAGCTGGCAGAGGCTTCCAGAGAGAATATCAAGGTCTGACTCATGCTGTCTCATTCCCCTCTTTCCCTCTTTCCTTCCTAATTTCCTTCCTCCAGTCTTTCTTTTCCTACTAATACCTCCCTCCCTCCTGCCCTCTCTGATATTCACAAACCCACAATCAGACATGGCACCCATGTATATAAATATACAGACCCATATGTCCGTCTGCTACACACATGATATTCACATCCATCCTACACACACACACACACACACTCAAACACATAGTGTAAGTAAATTCAATCATCTACATATTTCAGATACACTCATCATGCACCTACAGGGCATGTTTAAGTTCAGCTTTCAAGTTCATAGTCTCTTTGCTGGTCACAGCAGCCCCATTTTATAGCTGAAGAACTTAAGACTCAGAGTTGTAGGAGAATTTCATCAAAGTCACAGAGCTGGGAGATGGCAAAATTGGGTCTAGCACTCTGAGTCTGCCTGGCTCTGACTGTGCTATCCCCATACAGTGCAAACACAGACACACACAGATGCAGACTGCAAACATGCATACATGTGTGGTCACACCTCATGTACACTCTCACGTTATATTTCTACCCACATGGGCAGGTACATACCCAAATATGGAAAGGGAGTTCATTAAGTAGCCAGTGGGTCTAAGAATTTCTCTTTCTGAAAACTTTCCAATTTTCTTTGTAGGCAAGGCTTGTAAATTGTGCCTGTTGGTTCCTCGGAGACACCTAGAGGACTTGTTCAACAGAATTTTCTCTGACAGGTAAAAGACAAATAAATGGTAGAGATAAACGTTTGTGTTATGTGTTTGATTTTCATAGTCTTTTCTATCTTATCTCAGATCAGAGTTTACTCACGATAACCCTGGAGGTAGTCAGGGAAGGAACTAGTATACCCATTTTACAGGTGAAGAAACTGGGCCTCAAGGATAACTCCAAACTCCTGAATCATCAAGAATCTCATTTTTCTTCAATGCCCAAATAACAACAATCCAAACACCCTTCTGTCACAACTTCAGAAATTCCATGATCCATTCCCCCAAATGAGGTCATGGGTGCCCAGAAGGAAATGCTTAAATGTTCTTGTGATCCCTTCTAGATGTTCCATGACACATCCTACCTTAATGGGTTCCTTCCTCAGGTGGGCCCCTCTGATTTTCTCATAACCTCTGCTACAGATCTCTGACTCTCTCATTTCTAAAACAAAGACACAAGCCCTCCCTTAATTCTCAAAGCCCATCCTTTTGCATGTATTTGGTTACAAGTAACAGAAAACCCAATTCAACTTGGCATAGGCAATATGGAAATTTTATTCCATCTATAATGAGAAGTTCCAAAGTATAGTAGCTTCAGGGTTAGTTAATTCAGTGGCTCAACCATGTCATTAAGGACCCAGGTTCTTTCTACTTTTCCTCTATGCCATCCTCATGCATGTTGACTTTATTCTGAAGTCAGCTCTACTTTCCCTTGGGGCACAAAATGGCTGATACTTTTTCTAGGTATCACTTGTAGAAACAACAAAAGAAGAGATCTTTTCTTCCTGTGGGTCTGTGCCAGTTTGAAACTATTATATGCCCCAGAAAAGCCATGTTTTAATCCTGATCCAATCTTGTTTAGGGTGGGAAATTTTGATTGGATTGTTTCCATGGAGTTGTAACACACCCAATTGTGGGTATGGCCTTTTGATTAGATGTAGATATGCCTTTACCCATTCAAGGTGGGCTTTGATTAGTTTACGGTAGTCCTTTGAAAGGGGAAACATTTTGGAGAAAGCTCAGAGCCAACACCAGACCCAGAAGTTTGGAGATGCAGAAAGAAAACACCACCAGGGAAGCTGTTTGAAACCAGAAGTCAAAGGACAAGCAGACACCAGCCACGTTCCTTCCCAGCTGACAGAGGTATTCCAGATGTCATCAGCTTTTCTTGAGTCAAGGTGTTCTTCTCTGGGATGCCTTAGTTTGGACATTTTTATGGCCTTAGAACTGTAAATTTGTAACTTAATAAATTCCTTTTATAAAAGCCAACCCATTTCTGGTATATTGTATTCCAACAGCACTTAGCAAACTAATACAATGCCTCTTTATAAGAACAAATAAACCTTTTCCAAACACATCCTAGCAGACTTTCCCTTCATATCTCATCCAACAGAATTTTATCAAGAGGGAACTTTTGAGTGTGATGGATATGTTCATTATTCTGATTGTAGTGATAGTTTCACAAGTGCATATATGTGTCAAAATTTATCAAATTACACACTTTAAATATGTGCAATTTATTGCATGCTGGTTATACATCAATGAAGCAGTTTCAAAAATGTTTACATAAGATTCTTGAATAGGGCATGAGATCTTATTGGTTTGTACAGGTTAATGTGATGCCCTGATACATCCCAGAGTAATTTGGGCAGTGAATAAAAAAGTATTTACAAAGTCCCCTTGGGGGACTGGGAAGAAAGGAGGAAATATTCAACTTCCCCATTGAGGAATTCCTGATATTCTTGCAAGCAGTGGGGACAACCAATTCCATAGGCTGAGCCCTCCTTGATTTTGGGTTTTGCCCCTATGAAGCTTATTTCTGCAAAGGAGAAGTTAAGCCTACTGATAATTATGTCTAAGAGTCACCCCCAAAGAGCCTCTTTTGTTGTTCATATGTGGCCTCTCTCTCTAAGCCACCTTGGCAGGTGAACTCACTGCCCTATCTGCTATGTGTGACATAACTCCCAGGGGTGTAAATCTCCCAGCAATATGGGACCTGATTCCCAGGAATGAGCTGGGATTCAGCATCATGGGAATGAGAAATCTTTCTTGATCAAAAGGGGGAAAAGAGAAATGAGACAAAATAAAGTCTCAGTGGCTGAGAGATTTCAAACAGACTGAGAGGTTATCCTGAATGCTATTTTTATGCATTATATAGACATCCCTTTTAGTTTTTGGTGTATTCCAGTGGCTAGAGGAAGTACCTGAAGCAGTTGAACTATACTGTTTCATTAGCCTTGATTCTTGAAGAAGACTATGTACCTGTGCAGTTTTTACAATGTTACTGTGTGTTTTAGTTTGCAAGCTGCCAGAATGATATACCAAAACAGCATGACTTTTAAAAAGGGGGATTTATTAAGTTGCAAGTTTACAGTTCTAAGGCCATGAAAATGTCCCAATTAAGGCAAGGCTAAGAAAATGTACAAATCTAAGTCATCTGTGGAAAGATACTTTGGTTCAAGAAGGCCAATGATGTTCAGGGTTTCTCTCTCAACTGGAAAGACAAATGGTGAACATACTGAGGTTTGCTAGCTTTCTCTCCAGGCTTCTTGTTTCATGAAGCTCCTCTGGGGGTGTTTTCCTTCTTCATCTCCAAAGATCTCTGGCTGCTGAGCTCTGGGGTTCTCATGTCTCTGTCATTGCTCTATTGCTGTCTCCAAAATGCTTCCTCTTTTAAAGGATTCCAGTAAACAAATCAAGACCCACCTAGAATGGGTAGAGTCATATCTCCCTCTAATCAAAGGTTAATACCCACAATTGGTTGTCTCACATCTCCATGGAGATGATCTAATCAAATGATTCCAGCCTACATTACTGAATAGGGTTTAAAAGAAATGGTTGCCTCCACAAGAATGGATTAGCATTAAGACGTGGCTTTTCTAGGGTACATAAATCCTTTTCAAACTGGCACAGTGTGTTTATTGGTTATCTTTCTCTTGGGAACAATGAAATTAAAATTGAGACTGTTGATGGACTGTTGACTTTGGACATTATACATAAGGCCCATGAAAGATGATGCACTGACTGAGAAGTAGATTGGCAAATGATGGTATAAACATATGATTGAACATGGTACTGCTACAAAAAGGAATGAAGCTGAGAGGCATGCAATGATGTGAATGAACTTGTGGGACATTAGGTGAGGCAAAATAGGCCAGAAACAAAAGATCAAATATTGTATGATCTCATTTAGAAGAAACTTGTAAGAGGACTGGGGCCTAGATTGTAAGTTCTTATAGCAGTCCCATCTAGCCCAGAGTGGTAATTGTTATTTCTGGATTTTGAGGGCCTCTTTTATATATGTATAACCTGGTATTTAAAGATAAGAATAAAGCTGATTGGGTTGGGATTAAGGTAATTCAGAATACAGGGGTAAGGAAGACATTGCCTCTATTTTAGAACTTCATCTACTCTTTGAGACCAAAGGAAGAAAGTTTTATGATGTCCAGAACCTAAATTTTCTGTAACACATAATCTAACTCAACCTGTCTGGATAGATCATTTAAACAATCCAAACACAGGGAGCCCAGAATAAGAATGAGAGCCTTTAATCCTGTATAACTTAATATAGTGCCTGGCTACATCCCAGGTATATTAAGCAGATAATCAAAAAGTATTGACAAAGTCCCTCAAGGGATGGGAGAAAAATTATGGAACTATTGGGCTTTACCACTGGAGAAACCCCAGATATGTGTCAAACATTAGGGACACCCAAATCAATAGGCCAAGTCCTTGATCCTGAGGCTTGTTCTTGTGAAGCTTGTGTATTTAGTGGAAGGGCTTAGCCTACTTGTAGGTGTGTGCCTAGGAGTCCTCTCCAGAGAACCTCTTTTGTTGCTCAGATGTGGCCTTTCTCTCTCTGGCCCCAGTTCTGCAAGTGAGGCCATTGCACTCCTCCGTATGTGGGACATGACATCCAGGGATAAAATTCTCCCTGGTGGCAGGAGATGACCCCCAGGGATGAGTCTGGCCCTGGCACCATGGGATCAACAATGTCATTCCAACAAAGAGGGAGAAAAGAAGTGTAACAAATAGGGTATCAGTAGCTGAGAGAGTTCAAATAGAGTCAAGAGACTACACTGGAGGTCACTCTTAAGCATGCTTCAGTTAGACATTGCTACCTATCATAACTTCCCAAATACCAGCCAATACCATTCCTGTCAATCCTAGAGAATATCTAGGGCATTATATAAGATTCTACAAAGATTTCATGCACTAGGGTAACTTTCCAAAACCTACAACCTCCAGATGGGTCCCTGGACCAGTTAAGTGCTGAAACCTAGAGGGGCCAGGCCCTCTAGTACATCAACTAGTTCTATCCCTCTATCCCATATTATCGACAGCCCCTTCCAAAATGAAGAAGTTAGAAAGGGCATAGCCCAAATATCCATAAAGAAAGGGAGAAAGATCAAAGGTGATGGTGAAGTTATACAGAGAAGGTCATGTTTAACAAATGAGTATGATTGCCGAATCATTATACTGATATTTCTTTTAGCCTCTCAGTACCTTAGAGCAGCTAGAAATAAAAACCTAAAACTGTGGAATTGTGACCCATACCAAACTCTGAAATCTGTTCTACAACTAATCGTTGCAATGTACTTTGAAATTTATTGCTTTTAAGCATATGTGTTATTTAAAGAGAAGGAGGAGTATAACAGAGAAGATAGGGTTTAACAAATGAGTATGACTGTTGAATCATTATATTGATATTTCTGTTGGTTTCCAGTGTCTTGGAACAGCTAGAAGAAAAAACAAAAAGTCATGGAACTGTAACCCATACCAAACTTTAAAATCCGTTCTATAATTACTTGTTAGAATGTACTGGGAAATTTATTGGTTTTTTGTATATATGTTATATCTCACAAGTAAAAAAATGTTTACGTAAGTAATGAATAAATATGTTCTCCTTGTAAAAAATTAAGACCTTAAATATAAAGCTAAAATATGCTTTTCAATTCTTCTTCAGTTCTTTTCGGTTATCAGATAATGAGTATAATTCCAAATCTTTTTCTATATATTTATAGAAATAATTCTATCCATAGAATATATATAGTGTTGGCTGTTTGTTTTGTTTTGTTCACATAAAAATCACAATGTATGTATTATGCTGCAACTTGCCTTTGTGAACAAATATCTCTTAGAACTTTCTAAATCAATACTTGGAACTTTCTAAATCAATACAAAGAATGCTCCTCATTCTTTTTAACTGATAAAGCACAGGTATATCAGTGTTTATTCAAACATTATTCTCTGGTGGACATTTATGTTGTTCCCAGCTTTTCACTATTTCAATCAATTCTACTGCAAGCATCCTTGGATATGCCTTTTTGTGCAAAGCCCCATGACATGGATCCCAAGACAATTGGGTTTGTATAATTTTAATAGCCCTCCAAAGTGCCTATGTCCACCAGCAGTGGATGAGAGCACTCATTCCTCATCTCCTCCCCAAAATTCATTATTAAATATTTCTTACCATCTGATGGATGATAAAAGGTATGCTATGGTTTTTTTTCCTCTTTTTCTTAAACTTTTTATTTCAATATACTTTCAAATTTATGGACAGTTACAAAAATAAGAAAAACCCTGTACAGAGAACACCAGCATATCCTTACTCCCACCAACAGATACCCAGATCCACCTATTTTAACATTTTGCACATTTGTGAATCATTCTATTTGTAAGCCATTTTCTGAACACTTGAATGTAAGTCATATACATCATGTTCCTTGAACACTTATACTTGTCCTAAGAACAAGGATATTCACTTATGTTACCATCTTAAGTGCAGTTATCAAATTCAAGAAATTTAGAGTTGATATAAAACTAACAGTCTTTTTTTTTAATTTCATCATTTCCTGATTCCTTTAGTTCTTTGTCCATGTTTTCCTTTAGTTTCTCATTAATGGCTTCTAAATTTTAATCTTCACCTTTCCCTGAATCATCACTTCCTGTTTTTTTTAATATGTTTTCTAATCGTTTGTTAAGACCTGGACATTTTGATATTCTGTGTGTTATCATTGGAATTTAGACCCTGAGATATCTGTTCCTTAAGCTTGTATGCAGCTAGTTTGTCAGGACAGCACTTTCCTTGATTGCCAGGAGTTTTTTTTTTTTTTTTTTCTTTTTTGGTTAACTCCCTCCCCACCACCACCAAAAAAAAAGAAAGTAAACACTTTTCCCTGTCTTTGCAGATTGACCCAAGTAAGTGCTGTCTGTCCTTCAGGGTTTATCCATACCATGAGTTTGGAGACAGCTGCAGGCCTAAGGGTAGGGGACTCTTCGATCCTTGCACCTGTGACATGTGAGTGTGGCCCTAAGAACTCCCTCTGTTACACACTTAAGATGCTCCCTCTTCCCTAAGAAACAGTTTCCTCATGGTCTGGGCACTGCACCATATCATCCCATAGCAATTCCCACAGCGTTCTATAGGAGAGCTCTGAGAACTGCCTTCTATACACAGGGCAAGTTTTGAGACAAGTCCCTTAGGCCACCTCCAGACAGGCATACATGGCACCAGTATGTGCATGAGGGTTACTCTGTTCCCTCCAGAACCAGAACCAAGGATTGGCGCTCCAGGAGTGTAGCTGGCTCTGTGCTACCCCGGTGAGAAGTGGAGGAGGGCTAGCCAGGGTACCATGAGATCCTACCACTTTAAGCAGCCTTTTTCTTGATTCTGCTTTCATCCTTTTACTGCAGTCTTTTAGCTGTTTTCTGGATCTTTGAGAAAGACGTTTCTGCCAGTTGTTGCTGGTTATTCAAAGCTTCTGTGGAGGACAGAGCCCTGAAGGTCTTACTCTGCCATTCTGATTAGGACAGAGCACCATCATCTTAATTTGCATTTCCTGGGGAGACTTCTAAAAAGAACAAATTCCTGACCCAATCTCAGCCGCTCTGATCTGGGACTCAGGAATCTGTGTGATTCACAACCTTCCCAGGTTTAGAAACTAGTGGCCTGGGGACTAGTAAGGTTCCTTCCAGTCCCGAGGCTATGATTCTGAGACTCCCTTCTTTTCCTTGGCCCAGGGCTTGTTCTAGACCTGGTGTTAATACCATCTTTGCCATTTCTAATGCTGTTTCCCCCTGGGGAAGATTTTCAATACAGAGGAAGCAGCGGAGACCATGGTATTTACTAAGTGTACTCATGTAGACATATTTCAGGTGCCACGCTTAGGAAATCCTACTCCTCAGAAAGACCCATTGTGTGCTGGGGGCCCTGTGCTGGACTGGCTGGGCACTTGACTTCCACTGGAGTATTTAAACCTCACAACAATGTTGGAAGTTGTATTGTCCCTATTTTACAGGTAAGGGGACTTTGCTGGTCTGAAGCTGTTATGTACCCCAGAAATGCCATGTTCTTTTCATCCTAATCCAATCTTGTCAGGGCAGCCATGTTCTTTTAATCCTGGTCCCACATTGTAGGGTTTGACCTCTTGATTAGATTGTTTCCATGGAGATGTGACACATCCAATTGTGGGTAGGAACTTTTGATTAAATGGAGATGTGACTCTTACTCATTCAAGTTGGGTCTTAACTAGTGTACCGGAGTCTTTAAGAGAGCTCACAGAGAGAGATACAGTTCAGAACAAACATAGACACAGATGTTTGGAGATGCAGAGGAAAACACCAGAAGGACTCACAGGATCTGTGTGAGCTGTTTGAAACCAGAAGCCTGGAGAGGAGCCCAGCAGACATTGCCATGTACCTTTCTGTTAGATGCTAAGCAGACCAGAGCCCAGAGTTTTGCCCCAGAGCCGTGAAGTGAGGGCCCACTGATGCTTATAGACCAAATCACCAGAAACAGAAGCACAAAGCAGCAAACTGGGAGCAAGGATCTCAGATGCCAGCCACTTGCCTTCCCAGCTGACAGATAAATCCCAGATGCTATCCAGCCTTTCTTTAGGGCCAAGGTATTTTTCTCTGGATGCCATAGTCTGGATATTTTTAAGGCTTTAGAACAGTAATCTTGTAACTTAATAAATCTCCTTTATAAAAGCCAATCCATTTCTTGTATATTGCATTCCAGCAGTTTTAGCAAACTAAAGCAGGGACCAGAGCTCAGAGAGACTTAACAATTTGCTCAAATTCACACATCTCACATTGTGACCCCTATCCGAGGTCTGTCTGTCTTCAAAGCCTGTGCTCTTACCACTATATTACCTTCCTACAAATTAGGGCTGCTGAAGGAGAGAAAGTCCCAAGGGCCTCTGCCTCCTTTACATAGATGTGCAGAGGATTCTGCTCACTTTGGCTCCCAACTCTTACCCACCTTCCTGCCTGAACTCCCCAGATGCCTGACTCCTGAGAGTCTCCGGAAAGGTACAAATATTTCATGGAAAGAGTAATAATTTTTCAAACTTAACATGGAGTAGTTTATTTGATTCAATCCCAGAGGAATTTTTCCTGAAAATATGGACTGCAGGATGGAGAGGCAGGGGTATGAGAGAGGATGGTTAAATTTACCCACTGCTGCCTCCATCTTTTGAGATTCATGTGGGGGAAGAGATTTGCCACTCCTGAATTATAATCAATTGTTCAGTTTCTTAGGTTTTTTAAATTCTGAGAAATTTTTAAAGCACTGTGTATTAGCTAGGGTTCTCTAGAGAAACAGAATCAGCAGGAGATACCTGTAAATATAAAATGTATAAAAGTGTCTCATGTAACTGTGGGGATGTAGAGTCCAAGATCTGTAGGGCAGGACACAAGCCAGCAGCTCCAATGAAGGTCCTCAATGAACTCTCAGGAGAGGCTGGCTGGCTGAAGTAGGAAGAGTGACCATTTCTTCTGAATCCTCCTTAAAAAGCCTTCTAGTGATTAGATTAAGCATCACTCATTGCATAAGACACTCCCTTTAGCTGATGACAAATGCAATCAGCTCTGGATGCAGCCAACGTGGTCATGATTTAAGTCCTCATAGCCACAGACAGGTCAGTGCTTGCCCGATCAAGCAACCTGGCACCACCACCTCGCCAAGCTGACACATGAATCTGACCATGACACACTGCATATACCAAATAAGTATGTGTCATCTCAAAATGGCCAATAAAAAATTGTTGAATTTCTGCAATTTTAAAAATAAAATGCATTTTAAATAAAATAAGTAACCTATTGCTCATTTAAAGGTAAATCCCTTTTTCTCCTCATTCCAGGTTTTGTTTCCTTCCTCTCTACCTCACCCCCAGCAATTTCACTAATAAATTAAGATTGTTCCTATTTAATTCATTTTATACTTATATCTGTAAATGCATATTAAATGCAGGTATTATGAACAAAAAATAAAAATTTTAGTTTATGTAAATGGTATTGTACTGTACCTACTGCTTACTTTTTCCCTCTTTACACGGTGCCATTGAGAGCTCTTCAAAGTTAAGAATCATGTCTTAATAATATCTGTATCCCTGGTGGGCTTGTACATTGTGAAAGCTCAATAAATCAGGAAGGAAGGAAGGGAGGGAGAGAGGAAGGGGGAGAAGAAGGAAGGGAGGGAGGGAGGTTAGCCAACAGAGTCAGTTTTTTGAGTTCAAACTTCTTGTTTGATTCCCAATTAGAATTGAGGGTAATTACAAAAGCATTATAAATCCTCCATTCCATGATTTCCATGACTCTGAGAACTGTCCACATCCCATTAGAGCAGTATAGACTGTGACCTGCTCACAAGTGGTGTCCTCCTGGGAAGCCCCAGACATGGCTGCAAGCATTCCATGACACACAACCACCTAATGCACCTAGCTCAACTGTGGCCCAACGCTCGCTGGTCATAAATCAACCAGCCAAGGCTGAGGTCTGCATTACTCTCTATCTCTCAAAACTCCTCAAAGATTTGGGGAATTAGATGCCAGCTGAATACTTGTCTTCCCTCCTTTCCTTCTCACACTCCGCCAACTGCAGAGCACCTCTCTGAAGTCTCTCTGTCTCTGCCTCCCTAATTGTCTTTCTGAAAATCTCTCTGTGTCTCTGGCTCAAAGATTCGCCTCTCTTTTCTTTCTTTGCCCCTGCATCTGCCTTCCCGTCCTTCCCCCTTCCCTCCCTGGAGTGTAGCTGCAGCACAGGATCCCAGCTGGGCCATACATCTCTCCGTTACTGCTGCTCTCTCCCTCTCGCTTTTAAGAATGCTTTTTATGGTGGCTTCTAGCACAAACAGCTGTTGGAGCTTGTTTGAAAAAACCTCCTGGAGCAGATGCTCTGGCAGCCCTTCAGATTCTTCTTTTCTCTGCAATCTCAGATGGATTTGGGAAGAAAATCATTCATTCATTCACTCATTAAACAAATATTTACTGAGTGTCTGTGGCATGACAGTCACTGAGGTGGGTGCTGGGGATAGAGCAGTGGGTAAAACAGTCCTTTCAGAGTTTACAGTCTAGTGTGGGGGGGTGGGGGGCAGACATAAATCTAATAGCCACTCAAATATACAATAAACGGCGATAAATACAATGAAAACTGGGCTGCAGTGCTCTAATAATAATACTTAATATTTATTGAATGCTTATTATATATCTGGCACTGTTCTAAACATTTCAGACATTTATCTTAACAAAAACTTCCATTATCCTTATTTTACAAATGATGAAACCAAAGAATAGATGATTAAGTAACTTGCTCCTGGGCACACAAGCATGAGGGGGAGAGCCAAGATTTGAACGTAACAGGGAGGTTGAAGAAGCAAGAGGAGGAAAGCCTTCCCTGGGGCTTAGTTTCCTTCTGTATATTAATAAAATTCCTCCCCCCACAACCCCAAAATCAAAAAGCAGGAGGCTGAAGCAAGACTAGAATCCAACCCCTTGGATGCCAAACTAATCAAGTTCCAAAGTCAAATAGGCCAGAGCAGGAAGGCTGGCTGTGCTGCTAAAACCATCATGCTCCATGGGATTGTCCCGGAAAATATATAGTGGAATCTGGGGTGGGAGCTGCTAGGAATAGACACTTCCTGTTTAAGAAGGGCATGTGGAGGCTTGGGCACGGCACTCTGCTACACACCTGGGGACAGTACACCCTGTGAGGGAATGACCACGCCTGTCATGTTCTCACTTGCATCCCTGATACTTACAACAGTGCCTGATGATTTGTCGAAAAATAAATGGATGGATAAGTTAGATTAAATGTAACTGCATTCAGTGGAAAGGATGCAACAGACGGAGCTTCCATGTTTCTCCTAGGCTAGGGGGTTAGGATTCCAATAACTTCATTTCTTTCTACTCTCACTAACACCAGTCAACAGTGTGGAGATTATCTGCCAGGTTTCTGGGCCAATCTCTCTCCTCTTTCAATCTGCATATCGAACGTATTTTCCTACTGTCTCACAAAACTCCCTTTTAAATTTTTTTCAGTTTTCGCTGATTCAATTAAGAGTTGAGTTTGATCTAGAAATCTTACCTCTTCTTAAGTCCCTTTTGAGAAAACAGTCCCCAGAGTACGCGACTCTTTGAAGTCTCTTTATGAGTTTTTGGAGCTGAATAAAATGCCGACCGCTTTCAGGATAATTGCATTAAGGCAGACACGCTGTTCCTGGAATCTGTTTCCCAATCTGAATAAGCAGAGCATGGTCCTTTTTGTGATCTTCTAATGTGCACAGCCTCCTTCATTTTCCTGTCTATCTTGAGAGCCATCCATGGGTTACTTCATCTCTGGACCAGGGAAGAGAGAAACAATCATTTAATAGAACATCTTCAACAGGAAATTTGGCTATAAAGGGTCTTCTGGGTGGGGCAGGGGGGTGCTCTCTTGCCTGATCTGGCTCATTCATTGACTCTCCCTGACTCCCAGGAAGAGTACAGGAAAGCTAAGAACCAAGCACCAACCTCAGAAAAGAGTGAGGAACCAAATACACCTACTGAAGCATTCAATTAAAGCAACACTTGTCCTCACATCTTTTTTGCCAGTATTTTGGATAAGAGCTCTCACCTGGAAATCAAGCCCCCTGGGTTCCAAACCCTACTTTGCTGCTGAAACTACCCATGTGAACTGGACCATGTGATTTAAACCCTCCTGACATCACTTTTCTCATCTATGTAATTGGAGTAATAATAGTATTTATTTCAAAAGCTGTATGTATTAAGAATAAAATGAGATACCTTTAGAACAGTGCCTGGTATATAGTAAGTACTTGTCAAATATCATCATCATCATCATTATTAATAATATTATTTGTGACATGCGAAGCACTTTCACAGCCATACTTAAATTTGATCACATCTTCCTTGCTTTCCTAGTAGAGGACCTAGATTAGAACTTAGTTCTTTGGATTCTCCTGCTAGAGTTCTTTTATTCTGGGCTATTCCAAAGGAGTTTGGCTTGTTCTCTGACTCCAAAGACAAGTGGGTGGAAGTTACAGGAAGACAGATTTGAGCTTGAAATGGGGATATTTGTTTTTACTGGCCAGAGATATTGAAAAATGACTGCATCGGGCGATGGTGGCACAGTGGCAGAGTTCTTGACTGTCATGCTGGAGACCTGAGTTCGCTTCCCGGTGCCTGTCCATGCAAAAAATAATTAATTAATTAATTTTTAAAAATGTCTGCCTCAAATGGAGTGTGTTTCTTGTCCCTGGGGGACACACATGGGCACAGGCACACACACACACACACACACACACACATACACACCCAGAGCCTGGCCAGCCACCAGAAGAGGATGTCATAAACAGAATCGAAACATTAAACTCAATGGTCTTCCAATAATATGAGATCCCAAGATTCTCATATTAGCAAGGAGTGTCTATTTCTGCTATCCCCTCACCCCACCCCAGACTGCTGTTTATTTTTCTAGACAATCCCGTGGGGCATAATGGTTTTAGTAGCACAGCCAGCTTTCATACTCTGGCCAATTTGACTTTAGAACTGGATTAGTTTGGGATTCAAGTGATTGGATTTTAGTTTTGCTTCAACCTCCTGAATTCTAGTCCTGTTTCTGCCTCTTATTCTGTAAGTGATTTAGGAAAGAAATTTCTATAGTTGATGTTTGCCCAGCATCTCCCCTCATTCTCTGGTAACAGGTTCTCCATTTCTCTTTAGGGACCATGCCTCCACTAGTTAAGTCCTTGTGGCTCTAGAGAGACTGTCTCATCTCTGTGGGTCAGGACATAACCCAAGTCTAGCCAATTGGGGTATTCCTTCTCCCTGACTACAGTGATGGTTCAGGAATAGGCACTAGATTCAAGCTGGACCAATCAGAACCTGTCCCAAGACTTTAATTGGAACTGTGAGAATAAGATGCAATTTCTCTAGATGTTAAGCTGGTAATATGTGAGCCTGGATTTTCTGAGGTTCACCACATGGACACAGCCTGCCTGAGAATGAAGCCAAGACAGAGGAAGAAGCTGAGAGGTGGAAAGAACAATTCCTGATGACATTATTCAAATGTCTGGATCTAACAGTTCCTGAAGTTAGACCTACAGCAAGATATGTTTCAGTCATGCTAGCCAATAAATTCTGGTGGTGTTAAGTTTTTAATTTTTGGTTATTTGCCTTTTTTGGTTTTGTTTTGTTTGTTTAAGTAAGTACATCTGAGTTGAATTCCTGCCACTTGCAACTGAGTCTCAACAAAACATATCATCATGCACTGAAATGAGGAGGAAAACTTCCTATAGAAAGTAGGCCTTGAGCTGCACTCTTGTTCATGCCAGAGAATAAAACTGTCTGCGCCACAACTACTAAAATTCTTACTGGAGACTGTTAATTATTTAATGTGTTACACTATGCAGAGAAACACTGAGGTCTTAGCCAGAACCATCAATCCTTGAACACAGTGAAATTTGGGACTACTCAATCACTGTTATAGTAATCTCTTGCACTCCATATGCCTAGCTCTAGACCTTACCACCATTTGCAGGGATTGATCCCCCCTTTCTAATTTTTTAGTGCATGAAATCATCATTAATCTACCAAATTTTGACAGCATCTACTATGTAGCAAGTATTATAAAAAATTATATTTGAGATACAAGGATGTTCAATATATCAAGAAGCTCACAGTAAAAGTGGGAGGCATTGTAGTGAACATTTATGAAACTAACCCACTGTGCCTGGCATTTCACTGATTTCTTTTCAAAAAGGAACAATAAACTATCAATTTCCTATAGCCAGTATGACAATTTACAACAAACTTCGTGGTTTAAAGCAGCACAAGTTTATTATCTAATAGTTATGGACGTCAGAGGTCTGAAACAGTTTTCACTAGGCTAAAAGCCAAGTAATTGGTAGAGCTGTATTGCTTCTGGAGGCTGGGGGGGGGGAAATCTGTTTCCTTGCCTTTGCCAGCTTCTAGGACTGTCTGCATTCCTTGGCTCATAGCCTCTTCCTCCATCTTCAAAGTTAGCAGTACGGCACCTTCTATTCTCTCTCTCCAGCTCTGATACTCCTGCCTCCCTCTTTTTAGGACACTTGTAATTATATTAGGCCCATCCAGACAATCCAAGATAATCTTCAAGCTCCTTAACTTAATCACATCTGCAAAGTCCCTTTGCCATGTAATGTGATTGTGCTGGTTTGACTCTGTTATATACCCCCAGAAAAGTCTATGTTTTTGTAATCCATCCCTGTGGGTACAGAACTACTGTGGGTGGGAACTATTGCTTAGGTTGTTTCCATAGAGATGTGACCCAACCCATTCAAGGTGGGTCTTAATCCCCATGATGGAGTCCTTTATGAGAGGATAAAAGGCAGAGACATTTTGGAGAGAGCTCAGAGAAGCTGAAAGAGAAATGTCCAGAGACATTTTGGAGAGAAGGACCAGCAAATGTTTCCATGTGCCTTTCCGTGAAACAGAGGAACCCCGGATGCCAGGAGCCTTTCCTGAGAGAAGGTATCTTCCTCTGGATGCCTTAATTTGGACATTTTTATGGCCTTGGAGCTATAAATTTGCAACCTAAGAAATCTCCTTTGTAAAAGTCAACACGTTTCTGGCATATTGCATTCTGGCAGCTTTAGCAAAGTGAAACAGCAACATATTTACAGGGTCCAGGAATTAGGGGATGGCCATCATTGGGAGACCATTTTTCTGCCAACCACAAGTACAAACTAGGTATTATTATTATTACCCTCATTTTACAGAGTGAAAAACTCAGGCTTAGAGAGGTTAAAAGCAACTCTCTGTTAACTAGTAAGAAGCAGAGGTTGGATTCATTCCCAGGGAAGCTGACTCCAGAATCCACATATTTACTCATTCTGTTATTGTGCTGGTTTGAAAGGATGTATGTTCCCTAGAAAAGCCATGTTTTAATCTAAATCCCATTTCATAAAGGCAGAATAATCCCTATTCAGTATTGTATGTTTGAAACTGTAATCAGATCATCTCCCTGGAGATGTGATTTCATCAAGAGTGGCTGTTAAACTGGCTTAGGTGATGGCATGTCTTCACCCATTTGGGCGGATCTTGATAAGTTTCTGGAGTCCTATAAAAGAGGAAACATTTTGGAGAATGAAAGAGATTTGGAGAGAGCAAAAAATGCTGCAGCATCATGAAGCAGAGAGTTCACAAGCCAGTGACCTTTGGAGATGAAGAAGGAAAACGCCTCCCGGGGAGCTTCATGGAACAGGAAGCCAGGAGAGAAAGCTAGAAGAAGATGCCGTCCTCGCTCGCCATGCGCCCTTCCAGCTGAGAGAGAAGCCCTGACTGTATTTGCCACGTGCCTTCTCACTTGAGAGAGAAACCCTGAACTTCATCGGTCTTCTTGAACCAAGGTATCTTTCCCTGAATGCCTTTGATTGGACATTTCTATAGACTTGTTGTAATTGGGACATTTTCTTGGCCTTAGAACTGTAAACTTGCAACTTATCAAATTCCCCTTTTAAAAAGCCATTCCTTTCCTGGTATATTGCATTCCGTCACCTAGCAAACTAGAACAGTTATCTTTCTTGCCAGCCCAAACAATTACAGGTTTTAGCATCACACAGACCTGGACAAATTACTTAACTCTTCTATGCCTCACTTTTGTCATCTGCAAAACGGAGGTGATAATTCCTCCCTTTTGTGTTTATTAACATTTGAGGTTACATATGTGACACTTTTAGCACAGTGTCTGACACCTGGTAGGTGCTCAACACTTGACCAACCATTATTAAAAAAGGTGGAAAGAGACTCACATTCAAATTGAATTCCACTGAATTCAGGTGGAAAATTATTCACAATGGAAAGAGACAGATTCACTGCTCTTAATGGTAGGGGGTAGGGGGCAGGCCAAGAAGGAAATGCTCACTTTTGGCTCAGAGGAGTTGGGTTTCCAAGGACGGCTGTGGGGCTCCAGATGGGCTGCTTTCTGCTGGCTTTTGGAACACAGGTGAGCACCCAGCCTCCCCCTTACTGTGGTGGAGCAAGCCTAGAAAGGCTATGGTATGGGGCCCTCTGTGTTGATTGCTTGGGAAGTGATCAGTTGAAAAAGACTCCCCATCCCCTTGATTAGTTTCTCAGATCCTCAACAACTGGTATGCCAATCCACCCACTCCAAATAAAGTATCAGTCAGGCCCACTTTGATGGAATGTATTTGGGGCACAACTACCCTCCCTAGTACTACCCCTTGTGCCCTGCTGAGCAGGCTTGCTACAGGGAGCTTCTTCTTTTTTTTCTTTTCTTTATTTATTTATTAAACATAACAACATACAAACACCAACATTTTTACCATATGATCATTCCATTCTTGACATATAATCAATAACTCACAATGTCATCACATAGTTGTATATTCGTCATCATGATCATTTCTTAGAACATTTGTATCAATTCACAAAAAGAAATAAAAACAGAAGAAAATTCAAACATACCATACCCATTACCCCTCTCTTTCATTGATCACTAGCATTTCAGTCTACTCAACTTATTTTAACATTTGTTTCCCCTATTATTTATTTAGTTTTAATCCATATGTTTTACTCATCTGTCTATAAGGTAGATAAAAGAAGCATCAGACACAAGGTTCTCACAATCACACAGTCACATTGCAAAAGCTACATCATTATACAATCATCTTCAAGAAACATAGCTACTGCAACACAGCTCTACATTTTCAGGCAGTTCCCTCCAACCTCTCCATTACACCTTAAGTAAAAAGGTTATATCTATTTGATGCGTAAGAATAACCTCCAGGATAACCTCTCGACTCTGTTTGGAATCTCTCAGCCATTGACACTTTATTTTGCCTCATTTCGCTCTCCCCTCTTTTGGTTGAGAAGGTTTTCTCAATCCCTTGATGCTGAGTCCCAGCTCATTATAGGATTTCTGTCCCACTCCCCCTAGGAGTCATGTCCCATGTAGAGAGGGGGAGGGTGCGAGTTTGCTTGTCATGTTGGCTGAAAGAGAGAGGCCACATCTGAACAACAACGCAGGGAGTTTCTTACCACAGAAAGCTAGCAGGATTTATCACTGTCCCAACTTGACAATTTGTCTCTGGCCCAGAGGGTCTTGCAAGGGGGAGTTTCCAGGGACTGCTCTGAAACGTACACGAGTTCTTGACAGAGACACATGATGGTGATTACATGCGGCATTAGGCACAGTTACTGCAAGACGTGGCAGCTTCAGGACCTCTCCTGAGCAGTCTCCAACTCACTCCACAGCCTCCTTTGCTTCGAAATCCTTTTATTGATCATGGATGAAGAGTGGGAAGGAAGAGAGCTGGAGTTAGCATAGAAGGCTAAAGGCAGGACTCCTCTTCCCCTTCTGGCACAACAGCCTGGAGCAGCCTGAAATGGTCTTTATCACCAGCTTTCTGTCCTAGGACATAAAAGCATTTGCTCCATTCACAAAATGAGACTTGAACTGAGAATGTCTCTTGGAGAGGGATTGCCATAACAAGGGAGGAAGGATGGATAGAGCACTTCCTGAGAGAGAAAATGTAGAGGAAAGACAAGGTGGAATCTTAGAGATTTTCAGGGTTATGAACTCCAACTCTCAAGCTAAGGTTTGGATAATCTCCTATAGCACCTCTGCCATGCATTTATCTGGCATTTGCTTGCATACCTTTGGTGACGGGGGCTCACTACTTCTTAGAGAAGTTCTTCCATTCTTGGGCAGCTTTGACTTTTAGAATCATTATTCTTTGTATTGAGCAGGAATCTGCTTCCCAGTGCCTGCTCTTGGTTCTGGCTTTGAGTCTGCTTTCTCAACTACAGTGTTTCTATAAGAGCTGCCTCTAATATAAGAGTCATCTGGAAGCGCCTCAGAATGCAGATTCCCAGGCTCAATCCTCTGAGGCAAGGTGTCCAGGAATCTGTATTTAGAAGGAAACTGATCTCTGAGAGTTCTGGATCCCTGAAATGAGCTGGAAGGGTGCCCACGAGCAGGGCAGGAAAGTCCAAAGGGAAGGCCAGAGACCCAGTGACCAAACTCCTCCAATTTGTCAAACCCTGGCAATGGTCATGAATGAACTAACCAGGAAGTCACAAATAACAGCTCCCACTTGTTAAGTACCCACCTGTGCAGGCATAAATACTTTAGCATAACCTTTCTCTGTTTAGGCACTACAATGATCTCCATTGAATAATGAGGAAACAGATTTAAGAGAGCTGATGGACTTGCCCAAGGAAATACTTCTGGTAAGAGCAGTATCTAGGTGTGTCCTGATCCCGCATTTCTGACCTCTGCCTGCCAACCTGATGGGAACCTCAGATATAAACCTCCCTGGTGTCCAGGCCTCTTCTCTTACAGGGATGAGTGGGCAACAAGTTGCTCCCATTTAATTGTTAAATCCATGTTTTCATCCTGGAAAGAAATCCCTCCAGGTGTTCCTGAGGGATACAGACCAGTCCTAGGGTAGCAGGACCATGGGGGCTACTAGGGAGAACATCCCTATCTTGGAAAGCAACACCCACACCTCCTCACCTGTGCCAGTTTGAAACTATTATATACCCCAGAAAAGCCATGTGTTAATCCTGATCCAATCTTGTAGGGGCAGTCATTTCTTTTAATTCTGATTCAGTATTGTAGGGTGCAATTTTTTTATTAGATTATCTCCACAGAGATGTGGCATGCCCAGTTGTGGGTATGGCCTTTTGATTAGATGAAGATGTGTCTCTACCCATTCAAAGTGGGTTTTGATTAGTTTACAGAGTCTTTTAAAAGGGGAAACATTTTGGAGAAACCTCAGATGCAAATTCTTGGAGAACAGTTGCTTCAGAGCTGACAGAGACATGGATGTCTGGAGATGCCCGGAATGTCGACAGAGAAAGCAGATGCCTAGACATGGGCAGAGCCTGGCAGACATTGCCATACGCCTTCCCATGTGATGCTAAGCAAGCCAGAACCCAGAGTTGTGTTCCAGAGGAGCTAAGTGAAGGCCCACAGATGCTTAGAGAGGAAGCCACTGGCATCAAAAGCTGGAAGCAACAGAACCAGGAACAAGGACCAGCAGATGCCAGCAACATGCCTTCCCAGATCAGCCTTCCTTGAGGCAAGACATCTTTCTCTGAATGCCTTAGTTAGAACATATTTATGGTCTTAGAACTGTAAATTTGTAATTTATTTAATTCCCTTTATAAAACTTGTTCCATTTCTGGTACATTGCTTTCCAGCAGCTTTAACAAACTAATATATCACCCCATCCTGATTACTCCAGTAGTAAAGTCCAACCCAAACATTTTGAAGGGCCTGAGCAAGAGAACATAGGCCAACATACCACATGTCTAAATAAAGTTAATTAAACTTAAAAACTGTTAAGTAATAGATGTCCTATCTTAATAAGTATCTTTTCATCATGGCTTGGAAAGCCAGGTTCAAACTTGAAACTTGAAGGACCTCCTCACTGCAGTATGGGGAGAGCCAGCCCCCAGTCCTGGCTCCTGGCATGGCCCCGTTTTCTTCCTACCCTGGATTCTGCCCCACATCCTTGAAGGTCCCATGCACACAGGTGCTACAGCCTGCACATCTTAGCTCTGTTGAAGGTCCTGCAAACACTTCACCTTTGCCACCCCTGTCTGGAAATCTCTGCCCCCTGAATTCAATCGGCACTGGCACCTAATCATTTGGACTGAGATGGGAGAGAGCTCAGTATTCTGCATACCTCAGGCCACCTGCGTTAGCATGCCATGCAGCTGCCTTGGAGCTCGGCACCAGACCTGCTGGAGGTAGCTGAGAGGCGGCTTCTCCCACAGCAAATGAAGCCCAGGAAAGGAAACGAGGTCTTAAGCTGTTGATCCAGCCTGCAAATGAGAGGGAGGATTGTGGTCCTAGAGGAGAATACTTTAAGCAGGGAAGGAAGTCACCTAGAACATGAGAGCATATCTGCTTCCCTATCCCACTTGAAATTCACCTCTTGGAGTTTGTCTTCTGATTTTAAAAAAGCTTTGATGCATATCAGTTGGGGATGACAACAGCTGAGATTCTGTAGGTCAATGGTTCTCAAAGTGGGGCCCCAGGACCAGCAGCATCAACATCATCTGGTGTTTTGATTTGCTAAAGCTTCTCAGAGGAAAGGCAGCATCTAGGTTCCTCTGTCACATGGGAAGGCACATAGCTATGTTTGCTGGCCCTTTGCTCACAGGTTTCAATGCATTCAGCTCCTGTTTATGGTGGCCTCCTGAGAGGCCTCCTGCATCTGTGGGTCCTTTCTTAGTCTCTCTGGGGCAACATCTGGATTTAATTTCTTAGCTTAGCATCTCCAATGTCTGCATCTTTGTAGGCTCTCCAAGCATCTGACTTCTCTGCTCTGTGTTGGCTCTCTTAAGGATTCCAGTAAACTAATTAAGACCGACCTTGAATGGGCAGGTCACATCTCCACCTAATCGAAAGATCACACCCTACAATAGGCCTTCCCCAACAAGATTGGATTAGTGTTAAAAGAACTTATCTTTTCTGGGGTACATTACAGTTCCAGACCAGCATACCTGGGAATTTGTTAGAAAAGGAAATTCTCTGGCCCCTCCCCAAGTAACTGAATCAGAAACAGTGGGAATGAAGCGAAGCAATCCATGTTTAAGGAGACCTCCAGGTGAGTCTGATGCACTCTGAAGTCTGAGAACCACTGATGTAGGAAATGCAGAGTCATTGATGGTTTTAGAACCAAGATGCATTCCCAAAAAGCCATGTTTATCAATGTGTATTCTTTAAGAAATATTGATCGAGAGCAAAACACTGTGTTAGGAACTGGGCATTCAAGATTCGATCACTGCCCTCAAGTTGCTCACAGTTAAACACTGCAGAAAGCAAGTAATTAGACCTTTACAATAGGATGTGGCAAATGCTTACCTGGGGCAGGTGGAGTACTCTGTGGGTGGAGAAGTATCAGATAAGACTTCCTAGAAGCAGCTCTGCTTCCATGGAAACTCGGAGAAGCAGGCATTGCCAGGTGGAGCCAGGAGCACAGTTAAGTGTTCCTGGACAGAGGAGCAGATGAGCAGAACACTCCCCTTTGGGTCCTGGGTGGCTCACATGTTGGAGGCAGAGTGTGAGCAGGGAGGCTCAAACAGAGGGATGAGCCTAGAGAAGTAAACAGGGGCTTTGTGAGGCTCTCCAGGAAGTGGGGCTTATCCTGAAGGTAGTGGGGTGCTGCAGAAAGTTTTAAGCAGAAGAGTGACATGACTAGATTTTCATTCGAGAAAGATGGCTCTGGCGGGTGGCCACGTGGTAAGTGGATCAGGGACCCCAAGCCTGGAGCCTTGAGAGACCAGTGAGGCAACTGTGCTGTCCCCAGGGGAGAAGAGCTGGTGGACAGAACTGAGGTAGGACAGGTGGCTGGAGGGAAGGAGACAACTTTGAGATCAGTTTAGAGAATGGGTCTCGACCCTGGCCATGTATCAGAATTACCAGGAAAGTTTTCTAAAAATACACTTACCTAAGCCCCCACACACACACCTAAATAAAAAAAACTCAAACATCTGTATGTTTACAGATAGAATTTTGAAATTCAGAGCTTTCAGAAGGTGAATCAACAGACTGGACTGAGGATGTCAAGGGCCGACAGCTTCATACCCTACTTTCTAGATGCAAAGGAGGTGCTATCTTTTGAGGAAGCCAAACCTTATACAAATGCACCATTTTCTCCTTTAATTAAGACTCCTTCATTCATTCAAGAAATGTTTACCGAGCACCTTTTATGTGCTGGGCGCTGTGCTAGGTGCTGGTAAGCAAAATCAAAGATGGTTCCAATCCTCTCGGGATTTGCAGTCCAGTCAGTGAGGCAGATGTTATACAAGTAATATGACTTTATTAAGTGTAATGAAGGAAAAATAATTCTAGAATATATAATAGGAAGATGGGATCTAGATCACGGGGCCACCTGACTGGAGGTTCAGAGGATGAATGAGAATTAATGAGGCTAAAAGGGAGGAGGGTATTAAAAGAGACGTACCACATGGCCAAAGACCCATGGCAGGCAGCCTTTATCCTAAAATGTTGGGATTTTCACAAGCCTGTGGGGGAAGTCTCCCTAGGTAGTAGCCCCTGATATCGTTTTTGGAAAAGCTGCCTTTGGAAACGGAACTAACAGATCACCCCAAGTTTCCCACAATGAGGAAATGACAGGAGGTTTGTATGGAGTTCCCTGGTAGCCACCGAGAAAGCTAGAGGGGCAGGCCCAGGTGTGTGAGCCCAGACAACCTTGCAAGAGCTGATTCTACACATCCTCTGTCTCCCCTGTCTTCACTGGGGGAAGTGCTTCCTGACAGCTGCTCTGAAGCGATTCTCCTTCAATTTCCATTTTATAGCTCCTTGTTTCCTCCTCAGCGGGAGGCTGTGTCTCTGAAGAAGTCAGACTGACATTGCAGGCTGCAATTACCGTGCCCTTTGCCTGACTCAGATTCCCTGGTCATCTCCCACTTTTGGTGCTGTTAAGCTTCTCTGCATTTATTCTATTGCACCAGCACAGAACTAGGCACTACAATGGATGGGGGTGGATAGAGGAAATTTGGGGTTGGCCGTTCTTCCACGTAACCTTGCCTTCTTTCAGCTGGGGGATTCATGTTCGCAAAGCACTCCTCTCTACACTGTACTGCATTTGCTTTTACCATCTAAATGATCCTGGAAAGGGCTCCATATAATTTCATAGAAATTGATGGATTCTTTATTTCCAGCTGCATAGTACTTCATGGTATTAATGAACTAAGGTTCAAACAGTCTCCTATGGTTGGACATTTGGAGTTGTTTTCAATCTTGTGCTAGTAAAATAATGCCATAGTGAGTAATATTGTGCACATATTGTTGTGTATTGTGGAAGTGAATAGTCAAGGGAGATGCCTAGAAACAGGATTTGCTTTGCTATTAGGGTAGTTTGAAAGATACTGCCACATTCTTCACCAGAGGGATCGGATTGTTTTGCACTTCTGATGTAGGAGATTGCCCAATCTCCACAGCCTAGGCACACAGTTATTTATTTATTTTGCATGGGCAGGCACCAGGATCGAACCTGGGTCTCCGGCATGGTAAGCGAGAACTCTGCCACTGAGCCACCGTTGCCCGCCCATACAATATTTTTTAAAACAGGCATTTCAAATAAAACTCTAGATTTCCAGTTTCTCTTTAAAAAAATCTGGCAACACTGGGCCTGTTTCCTGCCTGGCTGTAACCACCTGGGGTACTGGGGGCTTCGGCTCCTGACCTGATCCAGCCCTGACAAATGTGAGAAAAGTCCACAAGTTCATACAGGAAGCTGTAGGGAACTAGAACCCAAGTCCTAACTCCAAGTCTACTGCATCCTGTGGCCTCCAGAGTAAGTACAAGAGGGATGGGTAGCAAGGGAGGGTAAGTGTATAAAAGCACTGACAATTCTGCATTAAAATTAGAATTGTTTTTCAGCACTTACTTAGCTCGGTAAATATATTATACCACACTGTGGTTGATTAAACTGTGACTAATCTTTGTAGAGCAGAGTGACAAATTGGTTTCTATTCCTACTGAGCAACCAAAAAGAAGGTGTCTGTCACAGCAGAAGGATTCAGGCTACATATTCGTTCATTCCCTTACTCATTACCAGCCTCTGGTCTAGGCACTGGAGACACAAAGACGAACAAGCTACTGAACACAGTGGTCTTAGCACTCTACAAACGCAAACACTATAAAATAGTGCTTTGTTGGAACAATGTGCAGGCTGCAGTAAGAGCCCAGAGAAAGGAACTTCTAAAATTTTGCTGAGGGGCACATGGAGAGGTCACAGGGGACATGATATTTGAGTGGCTCCTGAAGGATATGTAGGAATTTGCTAGGAAAAAGAAGAGTCCTGAGAAATAATTTCTTAAAGGCAATCAATATTCTTTCAAAGAAAATGACAGAAAACAATACCAAAATATTTAGTCGATACATAAATACGTAGAGGAGGGGAGAAAGAATAAGAGAATGTTATTGCCTTATTTAATTAAAAAGTCCAGGATGGATATGCCTTCAGGCATAATATGATCCAGGCATTCAAAATATGCCATAAGGGCCTCCCAACTGTGATAAGTCCCCAATAAGTACCTAAAAAACCTAATGAATGAATGAGCAAAGTACAAGAAGAATTTAGCACAGTCTGTAGACATAGTTAACTGTTCAATTAAAGGCAGTAATTTACTTAGAATGATGGTGTTAATTACTAGTTATGTGACTTTAAACAAGTTAATGACACTCCCTGAATCTTGGTTTTGTCATCTGTATTATGGGCGCAATAATATTCACCGTCAGGTGTTGTGAGCATTAATGAGATAATAGCACTTAGTATAGGGTTTGACACATAAGATACTTAATAAGTCGTGGCTATCACTAAAGAGAAATAGTGTAAAATAAATAAATGGAAAAACCAGGCAAATCCCTTGATTAAGGCTGAAATGTGAAGAATATTAAACGAGGAAGCTCCCTCTTGCACCTTCCTAATTAGGGTAACCATCCATTCTTTAGCAAGTGCCAGTTGAGCAGATACTATGAGCTGGGCACTATGCCAGCTGCTAAGAGCAGAGAGAAAGAAATGAGCAATTAATGGGTACAAGTTTCTTTCAGGAGTGATGAAAATGTTCTAAACTTGATTGTGGTGATGCCTGCATGACTATGAATATACTAAAATCATTGAACTGTACACTTTACATGGGTGAATTGCACAGGATGTGAATTATATCTCAATAAAGCTGTTATTTTAAGAATGATCAATGGACGTGAATCAACCACTTTCTACCTGTGTGACTTTGGGTGAGTCACTGTATCTCCTTCAGTTTTCTGGAAAATGAGAATAACAGAACTTACCTCATGGGTATAATAATGATAATAACAATAGAATCTACTTTATAGGGATAATGTTTGATGAAAATTAAAGGAGATGATGTTTGTGAAGTGCTAGCTTAGAGTTTGGTGCATGGTAATTTATCCATAAATGTTAACTAACATCATCATCATAATCTTTATTAGTATGTAAATACTAAAATACAAATATATATAAGAAGTATAGGAAAAAAGAGAAAGGGGCCCTTAGCTTATCTGAGTGGAAAGAGGAAATAGTCATTGAAGACGTGAAGAAGAGATGACATCTGAGATGAGTTTGGAATTCATCAGCACAGAAAGATGTGAAGGGTATTCCTGGAAGAGGGAATAACATGAGCAAAGGCATAGAGGTGATAAAAAGCATGGTTAAGGTTAAAAAAAGAAAAAAAAGAAAAAGAAAAAAGCCACTACTAGCAATTTTGTATAAAGTGCAAAGCTAGCAACTTGGACTCCATTGTGAGATCCATGAGAAGGCCACCAGCAGGCAGCCACACGGCAAGTTCACACGTCAGAATGGTCACTACAGTTGAGAGGATGAATTGAAGGGGTGCAGAGCCAAAGTGGTGGAGAGTTAAGAGACTATCGCAGTGATTCAAGTGAGAGATAAGAGCTTCAACTTAGACTTTGCGTTTAGGCTATCAAGGCCAGGACTCCTTTGGCGGTAAAGGACAGAGACTCAATCATAATTTCGGGAGAGAGGATACAGCAGGAAACTTCACAGAAACCATAGGGCAGGGACTTCTGCTCAGTCAGGCATCCCAGAATTAGAAACCAAGCTGGTTATCTTTCACATCCCTCTCTCTGGGTATCTCTGCGCTCTGCACTTCTGCTCCAGGGCCTGTCTTGATAAACTTCCTCTGTTAGTCATGGCTTCTGCTTTACCATAACTTCTACTTGTGTGTGCCCCAGGAATAGTCGTGATCCTGGCGCTGCATGAACTTCCACCTTCAGGGACCACCAGCTGCCCTCTTCTCTCCGGGTACGTTGGCTCCATTTCCTGAGAATCTGAATGGTTCAGCTCAGCGTTTTGATCAAGGTGAGGTGAGCCACAGGTCAAGATGGGCGGGGGCGGGGCGGGAATGATCGGCTCCTTTGGCAGTTTGGAGTAGCAAGATTGTCAGCAGGAATTAGAACCAGCATTCCTAGGCAGCCGCTTGCACACGGGAGGTAAGTTGGCGCGGAGGCAAGGATAGCACTGACGGCGACTTGGGTCACGGGGTAGCCCCTCAGCCCCACTCTCCTTCGCATTTGTCTTCTTCCCAGGCAGCTTCCCCTTCAGAGCCTCAGCAGGAAACAGATTGCACACTCATGCTGGGTAATATGAGGAGAGTTTAGCAAGAGGGCAGGAGGGGCCAGAAAGAGCTGTGTGCTGTGCAGCCCTAGGCTGCAAGAGTGACACAGGGACCGTCGGGGGAACCCGGAGAAGGCTGTTTCAAGAAGCCTGTTTGATTGGTGTTGTGGCCTTCCAGGCTGATGCAGCCGGCGTGTGGCTAGGGGAAGAAATCCTAATCCTGACATTGCTGTCCTTCCCTCTGAAACCCTGCCCAGGCTACTCAACCTAAACACAGCAAGTAAGGAAGCCCATTCAGGAATTCTATAGAGTTTAGACTCCCTGAGGCAGGAAGAAGGGCAGATGGGAGATCTGAAAGAGCAATGGTGAGAGGTCCAGTACACTCATCGCAGTGGTAAGGAGGCTGCTCGGGCTTCCAACCACACCACGCAGCAAGCCCAGCCGGGAGAGGCCAAGGCCTCCCTGAGCGCCTCTACACAAAGCCACAGAATTGACCGTTCTGATTTGCCTCGCCACCCAGGGACCAATCGCCTGCCGAAAGGAGAGTGCTCTGATTGGCTAATCCAGCAGCTGAGGGCGGAGTCAGCTCTGACCCAACCTCCCGGCTGAGATGGGGAAGGCCAAATCCCCGAGGAAAATCAGGGGCTTGTTAATTGACCAGATATGAAGGGCGAATGTTCACCACCGCACACAGCGGGGTGATGACTTCTGAGGACTGTTCAGAGGGGCCTCGGTCTGGACAAGAGTGGTGGGAAGAGACCAGCGGACACCAGCGGATGGGCGAGCCCAACCGTAGGGATTCAGCCGCCTCCTCTCTCAGGCTTGAGCCTCCTAACAACGGGGGCGAATCCTGTTCTGTGGCGCCTGCGCTCACCAGCAAGTTGTTAACCAACAAGTGCATTGAGAGTGCGGTGAAGACCACCAAGACCTGTCTTCTAAATTCCCTCCGCCGTTAGAGCTAGACTAGACCTTTCTGGCCCCGCTGACGTTTGCTGGAAAGTGCCACCTAGTGGAACATCAGATCACCTGCCGCTTAGACAAAAAAAACTTTAGAGGGGTTTTCGAGCCCCAAGAGCCATTTAGTGGGTCGCAACTTGGCTGCACACGGGGCTCACCTGGAAATGAGTTTTGCTCCAGGGATTCTGACTTAATGTAGTCTGGAGTGCAGGGTGGGCGTCAGAGTTTTAATAGGTTCCCAGGTGATCCCAATGTGCAGCCAGGACCACTAAGTTAGAGGATGTCTGCTCCAACCCTTATTTTAGAAATTCCCATAGACAGGAGCTACTTTTTTAAGGGTCTCCTAGAAAGTCCCCTTTTCCATGCCCCCATCACTTTCTCTATTTGTGGTAGAGAACAAACTTTTTCCTTTGTGCAAAAATGAAAAGTAATTAAACAGGAAGCACTTTCATTTCGAAAGCCATGATATTTATTTTAGTGGCAGTGCCAGGAGGAGGATGACTCCCTATACACCTGATATTTGCATCCGACCCTTCTGGCTAATGCTCTGTTTGCCATGTTCCTACCCATTGACGTAGTGTATTTACTCTTTGTTTGAGATTTGTGGCCTTCACTGTTTGCTCTTGCAAAGTGTATCCTACTAGAGGCACCTTCCACATCTGCTGTCTTGATTCCCTAGCATTCCTTTACAGTTGGCAGGATTGGTTTAATTGGTGCCTCATTGTGGAAATGACAAAGTAGGACTTCAAGATGCAATTCCCTATCTAAAGGTTGTTTCAAATAGGCATCCTAGAAGCCCTTACTTTTTATTCAAACTAGGAGCCAAAATGCCATTAAATGCACATACTGGCTTGAACCACTTGAGTGGAGCTCCATGTCTGGCTCACCTTCTCCCATCCTACTGTGCAAGATTTAGTCCCAGGATTTTTGAATTAAAAATACTTCAGAGTATTTAGCTCAACTCCTATATTTAATATAACCATAGTCTTTGTTTATCTTTGTATCTTTAATTCCTGCACCCACAAACACTCCTGGACCCATACATGATAAACCTGAGGTCCAAGGAATTTGAGTGATATGTCTGACATCACACAAGATATTACAGGGAAAGCCTAACTGATCTAGACTGACCATATCCAGGCAGGGAAATTTCAGCTACAGAATTTTTTTTTTCTTTTCCTCTATTTTAGAAGTTTACACTTTGTTAAATGGCCAACCTGTTAGGGATAGCAATTTTGGTCATTGACATCATGTTAGTTTTCTAAGTTCAAGTTTTAAAGAGTTAGCTGTTTGATTAATTGGTTGACTGACTTGATTTAGTCATTCGTCCACACCTCCCCATGTTTGTTGAGCTCCTATTTTGAGCCAGGTGCTGTTCTACGTATTGGGCATATGCTGTGGAGCCAACTCAAATATGGTCTCTGTCCTTGTGGGGCTTACAGTCCATTTAGGGAATTATATCAAATTATCACCCAGTAATCATAAACACTGAAAGTATAAAGGAAAGCATGTGTTGCTCACAGCTTACTTAACTAGGGAGATTAGTCTGATCAGTGAGCTCAAGCAGGGTTCTTTGAGACTTTATCAGTTGAGTTACATGACCCCAAAGAGAGAAGTGGCAATAGGCTTATAGGGGACCCAGAGGTCCAATTCCCATAGTTTCTGATTTTGCTTAGGGTCAAGCAGACCTCTCTCTCACCAACCTGGGGATTATGTCATTACAGAGTCACAATTATCCTCATTTTGCAGATGAGGAAATTAGGTCTCAGAGCATCTAAGGGACTTGGCCAAGTTAAAGAGTGTTGGGGGCAGACTGGGTTGCAGACCTATACCTTCTGACTTGCTGATTTAGCTTTCTTCCACACCACCTGAGGTCAGGGCTTGGCCAGACAAGCCTGAGGGTATAGTTCTCCACAAATGGTGTCAGCATCAGGGAACTCTAAGGAGGCCAAGGTGAGGACAACTTGTAGAAAAGGTTTTCAGATCCTCAACAGGAAGATTGAAGATCTGTACATTCACCTCTCTTCTGGCTGACCCTCCTTTCTGTAAAATGTCTTTGAGGATACTGAATGATCTGTTATTGATGACAAGATGGAAAACTGAAGAAGCATGAGCAAGAGAATAAGTAGCTCATGAGGGGAAAACAACAACAACAATGTAAAGATGGGAAGATGGGGAAAGAGAGGAGATACTTATCATTCATCAAACATAGGTATTGAGCCCTTTCTATGTGCTGGGCGCATATGTTCCAGAATCTGGGGGATAGAGCAGGGAATGAGCAGATCAGGCCCCTGCATGGTGTAGCTGATATTTTATTTGGAAAAGCTCCACAATAAATCAGTAAATAAGCAAATAAATAAGGCTCTGCAAGGAGGGATATGCAGTGCAAAGAGGGAGAACCAGGCAGGCCGAATGTAAAGTGTGGGAGAGGGTACTTCCAGTGGAGTGATTAGGGGCATTCTCAGTGAGGAGGTGATACTTGAGCTGAGACCTGAAGGAGGTGAAGGAGCCAGCAGAAGATCTGGGGGAATGTTGCGTTTCTGGCAGAGGCACTGGCTAATGCAAAGGCCTTGGGGCTGGAATGAGCATAGTGCATTCAAGCACCAGAAAGAAGGTGAAAGTGGCTGGCTTGGAGTGAGTGGGAAAGACAGTGATTGGAGATGAGATCAGAGAGGCATAGGCCAGAGCAGAGGGCTTTTGCTGTGCTGCTAAAATCTTATTCATCCCTTTTCAGTTTTCCTGTTGGGTTTTTAAATTTTGCCTACAGTTCCTAGCACATACATTAGACCTGGCTCTGCAATAAGCCCATTATATCCATTACATCATTTAATGCCCACAATAGGCCTGGGAGGGGTCTGTCTGAAAAGTAATATTTGTTGCTCAATTTCAGTCGATGACCAGCTCTGTTTTCCCAGGAAACCAGCCAGAGCTAATGGGCTTCCCACAGTTCAGCTGATATTGTCTCAGTGAGCTGGGATAAAACCCCAGGAGCCCTCCCACCATCTGGCGCATCCACATTGTAGAAGGTGATCAAAGAGTCCTGGGATTAAAGCTGGGTTTGTACACTAGAGTCCACTGGGGACAGTTGCAGCTTTGATCAACAAGTGACTTGGGTAAAATAGGAGAAAAAGCTCAAATCCAATTCCATGAACAATACTCTGGGGAGCTAGAGAGGAGTTAGGGAGAAGAGAGACTCAAGATTTTTCCTATACATTGCCTTAGCTGCTATATTTCACACAGCTGGTAATTACTAAGCATCTACTGCGTGCTAGATTAGGAAAGGGTCACAGTTTAGCTTACTGTAATTTGGATAGAGCATGAGCCCATATCCATGTACCCTACCCTGGCTGCTTTAACCCAGAGAAAGGGGTGTCTTTTTCTAATTAGTCTGTGCCCCCAGACTAATTCCTCTGCCTAGAAGGAGCAGCACTGTTTTTCTAATTCCCCCAGAAAGGTGCAGTATCTTCTAGGAGAGGTCCTGGCAGGGGATAATGTAGAGGACCAAAAAATACAAAGTTCCTGTTCGCTCAAGCTAACATTCTAGAGGGTAAGATAAAAAATGCTATCTGGTCTGAAGAAAAATCAGGCAAATGAACATGTTAGCATGTTATTTCATATTTTAGATCAGCCAGAGAAGATCCCTCTGAGGCAGAACATTTGATCAGGCTCCTGAATGGAGGGAAGGAAGAAGCCATGCAAATGTTTAAAGGAAGAGAGTTCTTGGAAAGAGCCCAGCAAATTTGCAAAACCCAGAGGTAGTAACAAACTTGGTCGGTTTGAGGAATACAGCAAAGAGAGCAGTTTACTTAGGAAGGAAGGAGAGAGGACCAAAGTTAAAATAGTGTCAAATCATGTAGGAGCTCATGGAATGTGGTAAGGATTCTTATAGATTATTCCAGTTTGAAGGGAAACCATAGTCACCTTTCCAGGGGTAGAAGGGGCCTTATCTCTGTAAAAGGATCACTCTAGCTACTATGTATCAAGCATTGAACTAGGTGCTGTGGGAGGCATGCATAAGAATATTGCAACAGTTTCTTTCTAGGGACTTCCACTTTTGACAAAGAGATAGTTGAGAAACTCAGATACTTAAGTACTGTGTATCAACAGCATAGGACTAGCATCCAGGAGTAGAGGAACAGGAACCAGTATTAAGTGAAGGCAACAGCAAGTGCAGAGGCTGAGGCAGGAATGTACCTGACTGTTTTAAGGAATAGCAAGGAGGCCACTGTGGCTGGAGCACAATATGTGAGGAGTAAGGGATGAGGGGTGGGGGTGGGGTGTCATATATGGCCTTGTAAGGTCTTGGAGCCCTTTTCTGGAAGCCAGAGGGATGTGGGAAGCTATTGGTTGATGCAATCTGACCTATGTTAAAACAGGATCATTCTGGCAGCCCCATTCCTTAATCTGGGTTTCATTTGCAAATGCAGATGAGAAAACATCCACCTCACAGGGCAACCGAGAACATTAAAAAGAGTTAGTGCACGTCACAGGTGTTTAACACAGAGTTAGCATTCAATACAAGGCCACTATCATTATGACACAAATTCAAAGACAGCCTCCTGAGAAGGAGTCTTGGAGGACTTCGTGGAGGAGGTGGCAGTTCTGCTGGATACGGAAGAATGAACAAGATTTACACAAAGATGGGGAAGAGGAAAGGACTTTCTGGGGCGAACTGCAAGGTCAACAGCTAATGAAGGAAAACACTAAGTGAGCAACACAACTGGGTAAAGCACAGGGCATGCAGCAGAGAGCGGAAAAGAAGGTTTGAGCAGCCCTAGCAGGTCAGCCCCAGAAGTGTGGACTCTAGAACCAAGGTGATAGGACCCCTGCAGGTTTTGGAGCAGATGTCCTGATCCGAGTTGTGATTTAAGAAAACTGAACCCCCGTTACTCAGCGTGGAGCTGACAGTACTGGGAGGCAGGAGGAGGCAGGACGTTGGTTCAGGGCGACGAGGTTTGTGGCTGGGAGGTCGAAGACTGAAAAGGATGCATGTGGTGTTGACAAAGGAAGGCAGAGAAGAGGGCACCTCATCCCCCCGCACCGAGGAAGAAGCAGTTAAGTGGCAAGCACTGAGTGCTCCGAGGAGGAGCCACGGTCTTTACAGTCCGAGTCTCGCTCAGAGGCGCTCCTCCGCATCCAGGTGGTCCCACTTCTTCAGAGCCTTCAGCACGGATGCAGACACTTACCGTCGGCGAGCGGAATTAACGTGCTTAATGTGACAACTACCAGACGTCAGGGCTCGTGTCTGTTTTCATTTCATCCTGGTGCTTGACACAGCGGCTGGCACATAGGTGCTTGCTAGTGGTTTGCTGAATGACTGAATGGGAGATAGAAACGGGAGTAGAGGATTCAGGACAAGGCTCCATGCACTGAGCACCTGAGGCACACATCGAGGGCATTCCAACTCCAAGGACTTGCATGAGAACAGGTTCTGCAGAAAGGACCCAGCCATTTCCCCGCCGGCTTGCAGGGACATCAGACAGGTGGTAGGCGGGCACAACACTACAGTTTACAGAGGGCGTTGGCAACTACTCCAGGGACCTCCCCGGGGGGGAGAAAGACAAAGCCCTTCCGCATTACAGTGCGCCTGAAGCCCAGATACGGCGTCATTTTACCACTGAGCCCACCAAGTCGCGGGGTCAAAGTAGGTCCGCACGTTCTCGCCGCCGAACCTAGGCAGACTAGGAAAGGATAGCCCCAGGGACTGTAGAAACGGAGTCCGACCAGGCTCCGGCATTTCTGCATATCCCCGAGGAGCTCACGAACTCTCCGCGGAACCCGGAGCAGAGCGAGGTTGCCAGGAGGGGCGCGGAGGCCCCCGGCGCGGCGAGCGTTCGAAGACACACCCCGCCCGCCCGCCGGCCCGCCGGCCCGCCGGCTCCGCAGCCGGCAGCAGTTCAGTTAGCGCCCAACTCGCCAACTACGGGACTTTCGCAAAGCTCCTGCGGGCGGGGGAGCCGCCGAGGAGTGGGTCACACCATAATGGCTCAATAAGGGGGAGCGGTCGGGTCCGGAACCCTCGCCGCGCTCGGGCGGCCCGGGATGCGTCATGAGGAGGCCAAGACCCGTGGCACATGTTGAGTAACGGATGTTTTAGGGGAGGGCAGCGTGGGGTGAGCAGCGCGGCGGGACACGGCGGGGGCGGGGGCGTCGACGCTCCCCCCCCTACAGGACTGTGCACGTGGCGGCGCCCGGCTCCCCGGCTGGCGAGCGGCGGAAGTGCCGCGGAGTTGGAGCGGGGCCGGCGCCGCGGCCGCTTCTCGCTGAGCTGCTGCCGCCGCCGGGCGGACTGGCGGACGCGCGGAGCTGGGGGGCGGCGCGGCGGGGACGGCGGGGCGCGGCGCGGCGGGGCTGACCGGCCCCGATGAGGCGGAAGGAGAAGAGGCTTCTGCAGGCGGTGGCGCTGGTGCTGGCGGCCCTGGTCCTCCTGCCCAACCTGGGTCTCTGGGCGCTAAACCGCGAGCGGCAGCCCGACGGCACCCCGGGAGGATCCCGGGCGGTGGTGGCCCCGGAGGCCCGGCAGGTGAGTCTCCCAGTTGTCATGGAAACTCGCGGAGTTGGATACACCCCTTCCCTAAATTCACTTCTTGCGGGCGGTTCTTTCCTCCACCTTCCCCTCTCTGCCTCCTTAGAGTCAGCGCCCGAGACTCGCCTGCTTTTCCCATTTTACAGATGGGAAAAATCGAGGTTCCCACCCTGTCCTTCAGATTGGACGACTGCCGTAGTCCAAGGTCCCATGCCAGTTGGAGACGGCTAGAACTAGAACCCAGCAGGAACTCCTGCTGCCCAGTCCGGAGCTCTATCTCTTACCACAGGTTTTTATCCTCTTTTCTGTCTCTGGTAATCTCTCACCTCTTTCAGCATCCCTCTCTTTTGGAGGATGCTCTCTGCATCCTTGTATCCCAGGATGACTTCTTCTGCCAACCGGAGTGGAGATACCAGCCCTTCTATTTGGTGCTTATGCCTACCTGCTGATCCAGGTGTTCTCTGTTCAGGTCTGTCCTTTTTCTGCTTTCTCACCTGCCCAAGGAGACACTTGTAGGTCCCTTCTCCTCTCACTTGTTAACACCCTCCCCCCGCCCCCCAGCCTTATTCTTTCCTGATAATTCCCTGGAGGGATACAAAGATTGTGCTCTCCTTGAAGCTTCAGGTCCCTGGGGTAGGGGAAAGGAGGTTGAGCTCCAGGTCCTTGATGGGCCTGCTGCTTTTGACCTAGGAGTCCAGAAGGTGGGGGCACCCCCAAATTTTCTGAGCTTTTGGCGTTCAGTGCCCTGAGAATAAACACCAAATACCTTCCCTGACCCTTCTCAGAGTACCCGTGACCCCTTCTGAACTGGTCTATTCTAATTAGCTGTGGTGTTGCTGGCAGCCAAGACTGGGATCTTAATTGTTTTCTGCCTCCCCTGAACTCACCAGTATATGTTGTTTTGTGTGCACACATTTAGACCAGCAGCCCCCTGAGAACAGATGTCATGTGACATCACTCCCACCCTCCCATCTCCTGGCTCAGACCTGCCACACAGTAGGTGCCAGTGAGTCTATACATGCTGGAACTGCTTCTTACGTTGGGTTCTCTTGTAGGATATCCGTAGTTCCAGGGGAACTGGATAGCTTGTGCGTTAGGGTGGGACCTGACTGACTTGGCTGGCCTCAAGGCAAGAGGTTGACTTTTCCAGCTTGATGCTTTTCTTCTCCTTTTCCCAACATCAGGCTGTCCTTTGGGCAGTCCGTCCTCCTGAGCACAGAGCACTCTATGCGACAGGGTTGACTAGTTTGAGCATCGCCTATCACTCTGGAAATTGTTGCAAATCATCCCAGAGGGCCTTTATTGCTGTTTCTATTGGATCTTACTGTTTGAAAACTAAGGACCCCAAGTCCTTTCCTAAACCCCTGGTTCAAGCCCTGATCGCCAACTTAAACCTTTCTTAAATTCTGTATCCATACCGTTTTTTCCTTCATGAAATCTTTTTTTCTCTTTTTCCCTCTGTCTCTACCCTGTGCCAGCATCAAGGTCAGGTAGCCAGAGTTCTAACCCCAACTCTACCATTAACTTGCTGGTGTGCTTTATCACCTCCCTTCTCTCTCTTTGAGCCTCCCTTTCTCCATCCGTAAAATATGGTTATTGGTCCAGGCCCAGCATTCTGCAATACCATCAGTGGATGAAAAAGGAATAGAATGGCCACTTCTCTTTTCTTTCTTGAAGCAGGGAGTCCCTTGTAGCATCCCTAGTTTGAGGGGCTCCTTTCTGCACACAGCCCCAAGTCAACGGGGAGCATCCTGCGCAGGTGCAGAAAACCCTTTGGAATAGTTCTAGCCAGTTCTAAAATAGCTCCTGACATTCTGCCTCTGCCTGGAGAAAACCCTCATATTTCATTTGCTGTGGATGCCAGAGACGTCCTGATATTCATTTTCTATAGACCCAGATGTGTAGAGAGAAGGTCAAGGTTAACTGCCAGTTTGGCCTGAGCTTTCAAAGTAAATTACTCACTTATACAAGAGGGGATTGATGGAGTAAGGCAGGCTTTTGGGCAGAGAGCAAGAGAAGCAACAGCTGGCGCTGCTCAGAGTCCCTAGCTGAAATGAACAGACAGGGTTACCTGGGAAGCTCTAGTTTCTGTTCAGTTTTCCTCTTCTGGAGTAAAGCATGAAGAGAAGGAGAAAGTGGTGAAGGGGAATGGTGGTGGTGGTAGGGGGTTGTGGGGAGTGCCAACTGATTATCCTTACTTTAAAAAAAAAAATCCTCTTTTCTTCCTGGGAACAGCAGAATGGAGCTGTTTCCCCAATGATAAGCTCTTCTAGGTGCTGCCGGACTCAGCATTCATCTGCTGCCTTTTAGGAACACCCTGCCAAATTTCCACACAGCCCTTTTTTGTTTCACTCTCCTGCAGATGCAAAGCCCTGGGATTGGCCCCCCATCCCTCGTTCAAATGTCAGCTGGCCTTGAGGGAAGAGGCTGACGTTTCTGAGTGGTGGTGTTCCATCCCTCATCCGAGAGTCCTGGAATGTCACGTAATACATCAGGCTGCAGCTATCTGGGAAATCTGGCATTTTGAGCATACAGAGCTTCCTTTGACAGGGCTGACCAGTTCTGAGCTCAGCCTGTCACTCTTGTAATTGTTGAAAATCGTCGCAGAGCACCTCGTTGATCTTTCTGGTAGAAATAACTGCAAAGGCTCTGGAGGGAAGTCTGACAGGACTTTATCCAAATGAAAAATGTGTTCCTTGTGGGTTTGAGAGAAGTTTCTTTGAGGGTAACATGCCCACTGTTTGAGCAGTCCTCTAATTCCTTGATTTCTCTACTGGATTGAAGAATAAAGAGTTACAAATTAAGAACGTTTATCATCTACTATAATGTTAAGTCCTGCATAACTGTCATGCTGGTGCATCCGGGGTGTACCTTTGGAGCTGGGGAGGGCAGCTTATTGATAAAGGATACATAATGTTTCTAGGATTTCAGCAGTCATCTGGTAAGACAGTTGGCTTCTCAGAAAGCTGCAAAGCCAAGCAAAACAAGCCAGGTTTTTTCCTTTTTTTTTTTTTTTTTTTTTTGCATGGGCAGGCACTGGGAATTGAACCTGAGTCTCTGCATGGCAGGCAAAAACTCTGCCTGCTGAGCCACCATGGCCTGCCCAACGAGCCAGTTTTGAAGACATCTCCACTTTAATGTGGAAGTCCCTCTCAGTCCTAGCCCCAGTCTGCTTAACATCTTTGTTTAATTTTACAGTCTGTTTCGTATTCCAGGCATGGGAACTGGTTGTTAAGAACTAATGTTAGGAAATGTAATGCAGTCCCTCCCCATTTCTGAGCCATAATATCTTGTGAGAAATTACTTCATTGGATGATAGCATCAATGGAATAGAAATTGGGAGGGATAATGGAATACCAACGACTTTAATTTTCAAATATTAGGAGTTTTCTCATTGAGTCAGAGCTGAACTTTATTCTTAGCACATCTGGAAATCAATACTTTTTTCCTTCTTTTTTTTAGTGTTCCTGGTGGCAGAGCCTTGCCCATCAGAAAATTAAGTATCATGAAATGTAGCCTTGGGATGATTTTCTACAGAGGGGCTGGGAACTGAGATCACTTATCACAAATAAGAAATCTGCCTGCATGCCCAGGTAAAATCTGATGCCAGAGGAGAAGGGTTGTTGATTTGCCCAGCTCCTTGCAAACTTCCTCTCATGCTAGGCTTGCTGTTTCCCAAGGAGCCCAACTGGGAAGAGCAGGCCTGGGTTCTATTTTTCTTTCCTGTCCTCAACTCACTGCATGACCTCAGGAAAATAGTTTAACCTGTCTGGGCTTTGGGGTTCCTCAACTATGATTAAAGGCTTAGAGTCAGAAGGGGAAAGGAAAATATGCATCATAACATTTCCCCTCCCAAGGCCAGGGCAGTGCTACTGATCAGTCTCTTTCCCACTAAGACTTGGCCTCAGACTGCTTCTGAGCATGGCTATTGAAATAGAATTGTGATATGTTGAAACTCATTTGTGATGTAGGGAATAGATACTTCATTAGGGCTTTTCCAAGTCTAATAAGGGGTCCTGTGAGTTTGTTTGGAAGCATGCACTAGAGAGGTTTGGATAGTGGGAGTGTGTTAAATAGGCCTCCATATTTAACTTGCGATGAGACCACAACTTACCTAGGGAAATGTTCATGTTCTAAAGCCTTCTCTGAGACCGTGGTCTAAGGATGTTTAGCTCTTGGTTTATTGGCTCCAGGGACATGATAACAGATAATGGAATCAGGAATGAAAAACAAAAGTCCATTTAAAAGCTTGCTAGTTGTATGTGTCTATAGCTAGCTCTTACCCAGAGATGGCCTCAGGATCTCATCACTGGATTAAAAGCACCTCAAGGCAAACTTGGCAGCCAGAAACATCCTGGGGCATCTAAATGCTCCTGATGGTGTGTGCCGTGGGTTCTTTATTTCACACATATCAGTCTTCCCACAACCCATATATATGTCAGAGCAGGCCAGGGAAAGACTTAGATAAGAGTCTTGCTTCTCTAGAGAACCACCAGCCTCATGTCCATGAGAATGGGTAGAGCTTGAACGCGCCTATGTGCGCATGAGTTCCTGTGACCAAGGATTACATTGTGCGTCCCCTCTAGAAGTCAGTTAAACCTACGTTCTCATAAGGAGGACTACACACCAGGATCTTGCTCTGTTTCACCATGAAGGTCATACCGGCCCAACCCCCAAGCAGAACATGCTATCATTTGATCATTTTCTGCCATTATTTTCTTCATGAACCAAGATTATCACCCCAAGGTTTGGAGGCCAGAACTTAATGAGACCAGTTATCTGCTGGAATCTGTTTTTGCTTGTTTGTTTGTTTTTTCCAGATCCATTTTTGTAAAATCTCTTCTCAAAGTTTTATAGTTTTCAAGCAAGTAAAATGGAGCAGCAAAGGGACCCAGCAGGGAAATAAAGGAGTTGGCACAGAGGGATAGCAAATAATGATATGTAGGACATGGCACCCTTACTGCTCTCCATGGCTCACACAGCTAATCAGCACCTTAGGGCCCCCCTAACATTCTCTATCAGTTGCAAATGACATAATGAATTAAGTTATATGAGTGAATAAGGGAATGTATTGGCTCATGTAACTGCAGTTGGCTTCAGATATGGTATGATCCAGAGGTTCATGGTGTTGTCAGGCCTTTGGCCCCCTTTCTCGGAGTCCTCTCGATCTGACTTTCTTTGTATATTAGCTTTTCCCTTGTCTGAGCCCATATGGTAGCAAAAATGGTTGTGGCTCTCACAGGCCTCAGGCCTATACCCAGATCCTAGAGTAGAGTTTGTCTCCTCTGATAGTTTCCATAGAAGAGAGGGGAAACTTCTTTCCTATAAGCTGTAGCGGTCTCTCTTTAGGTCTTCATGGCTTGATTTGGATCTTATTGCTCCCTGTACCACTTACTGTTGCCAGGAGGATGAGCTGTGCTGGTTGACTTAACCCACCCTGGAGCTCGGGGTGGGTCGAGTCACCCAAATCACAGAAAGAACAATTCCCCAGGGGAAAATCTAGGTGCTCTTGTGGGGAGGATGGAAAATGAGATCTGGGGATGAAACCAGCAAATGTTCACTCTAGAATTCTGGTGACACAGTATATCAGGCCATCCTTCCATCCAGGCATCACACTTGATCCTGCAGGTAAAATCTATTTACCATCCTGACTCTGAATAAAGAGCACTGGACCTGCTGTCTGGAGGTCTGTGTTCTCATCCCAACTTGGCCACCCCTTGACTGAGATGATGAACTCGTCAGGCCTCAGTTTCCTCCTGGGGAAAGCTTGGGTGCTGATGTCTGCCAGCATACAGCAGAGCATGGAGATGAGGAGCAGTTGAAAGCTGTCTTTATTTACTCTTACCCATGAGATCTGCAGCCCTCACAGATGTCCCGAGAGCTGCCCCTACCCTACCTCATTAAAAATCAATTTAATGAAAATTTCCCTTGAGCTGAAAAAGAACTTCTGTCTCGTCAGCTTTGGCTTTTTTCTGCCTGGCCTTCTTAGCTGGAGGAGGCAGAGTGTTCATACTTTCAAAGCTAGAGGAAGCTAAACAATTCCGCTTGCTGTGGTGGGTGGGTGTGTATTTATGAGTGTGTAGTTTTCTCTCCGCATGTCTCTCTTCTTTCTCTCTCTTATCGTTGAATGGCTCCTGTTTGCTGCCCTCTGCTGAGTGTAGATAGGAGACGGGGGGGGGGGGAATCAGGCCCATTTTTTCCCCTTTCCTTTCGTTTTTGAGAGAAATCCTGGAGCTTCAAATTCTGAAGTTTCTTTGCTTTCTCAGGCAATGAAAACCACAGCATAAAATGATACTAATAGGAATGATGGTGTGGATGCAAATAAAGATGGTGATGCTAACAATAATAACAACCGTCATTTATTTAGCACTTCCTCTGCCAGGCATTGGACTAAGTCCTTTGCATGTTCTTCTTGTTAAATACTCACAGTTATGAGCAAGTAGGTCTGAGTGAGTGAACCGAAGCCCACAGAAATGCAGGGACTTACTTGATGACACACAGCCTGTAGTGCTAGAGCTGGTTTGAGCCTGCGAATAGCTGACCTGCCTGAACTCTTAATAGTATACTTCCTCTGTATCTGAGCTGTACAAGACCTGCCTGCCCCACCTGCCCAAATACCCCCTCTTGTGAGACTGTGTGTGGATTCCAGATGTCTGAGCAGAGGGGAGCGACCAGTAAGGTATCCCTCAGCAGCAGCCAAGAAAGAGCCCATGAAGTCACTTGGTATCTGTTTGACCTTGGAGAGGAACTTTCTCCCACCCCCTGCCAAAGCCCTTGAGCAAAGCAGTTCCCTGCTCCTCCTGGCCGAGATGTCATGGGGCATTGTGTAAGGCTGCAGCTTTGGCGCTGAATCTGGATCTGCCTGATTCAAATCCCTGGACTTGGGCAGGTCACTTGACCTCTAGAGTTCTTGGTCTGTAAACTGGGAATGATATTAACTATGTTGGGGGGCTCTTTTTAGGATTGGATGAGTTCAGGTGGGTAAAGTGCTGAGCACAGTGCTTAGTTCAAACAAGTGCTCAGAAAACCTGCTTATGCTGTTCCTAGTGGGAAGTACCCGACTCCTAGTAGGGACAGAATTCTTCTTGGCTTCCCTGTGGCCAAGAAAGGGAGGGATACACCTGTCATTTTCGTTTGGAAGGTGAGCATTCCAAGTATAAGTGAGTGGCCTAAAGGCACAGTGTCCAGAAGAAGTAGAGGTTGGCCGGTTCGGCCTGGTCTCCCTGGTCTGTGGTGATGGAGGGGTAGTTTTGCATGTGGAGGCTGCTCTTTGCACTCAACATCCTAATTCTTTGAAGCAATTAGTGGGGGTACCTTCTTGCTTCCAACTGTAGGAGAGAACTCAGAACCTCTGCATCTTTCTAGATTCAGCTCATAGCCTGCCACTTCCAGATAGCATTTTTTTTTATTGCTTCAGCCCCAAGCGTTGCTCACTAGTTTTAGTCTCATTGAGCCTTGATTTTATCATCTACCCACTTAGATCAGATCCAGGAAGGCATTGCCTTGCATTTCCTTCTCCTTCTTCATCCCTATACCTCACAGTGGCTCTGGGCCTCTACACATACTTTTCCCCTCACCTGTCACACCCTTCCTCCTCTGACATTCCTAAACCTGATTAATGCCTGCTGGGGCAGTCTGGTTTGTGATCTCTCCTTTGGGGGCCCAAAGCCCTTATATAAATGCGTTATGCAGTATAGTAACTGCTTTTAATCTGTACAAACTGCCTGCTTCCCAAATGTAGGAACCAATGCCTGTCTTGGTTACTCATTTGCCAAAAATGTTTGTCGAAAGACGGAGAGTGAGAAAGTGGCTGAGCAGTGTGGTTGACATTCACTGACTGCTGGCTGACTGCAGGGAGGTTTGCCTTGAGGAATGGTTCTGTAACTTCAGGGTACTCAGACCCCCTGGGGAGCCTGCTATAGACTTAGGCTCCAGAGTCCCACCCAAAGAGGATGATAGCTCAGGAGTGGGATGGGCTAAGGAGCCACATCTTTAACAAATCCTATTGTGGGTCCAACAGGTAACTCTCATCACTCTTCTAGCATCACCAGAGGCCCTCTCCCTCCCCAGGGGCCCATCCCCTCTCCCCAAAAGTTCTTTGGGACCTGACTTTGAACTCGTTCTATTCCTGGGATTTCCCAAGTTGCCAGTTAGCACCCCCAGGGGAACTCTGTGGTGCCTCTTAATAGTGACACAGTATCTGATACAAGAAGATCAGTGTGAGAGTTCACCTATAGGCAATTCACTTTGAAGTTCCTCTGCTGTGGGCAGCCAGGACATGCTGGGACTCTACAGCCTTCTTTTCCTCTGATGCCCATGGAGTCTCTGCCCTTCCAAAATGGGCACTCTCCCTTCCTGCTGTGGTGACAAGGGCGAGGCGTCTGTAAGGGGGGGGAGAGGCTGGACTAGTGGCTGCTGTGGGAAGGGGCTGCATTTTGGAAACCTGTAAACATACCCCCTTTGAGCTGGAGAAGAAGAGGAGAGAGTGGGCCCAGGAACCAGCCAACCTGGGAACCCAACCTGAGAACCAACTCTGACTTCTGGGGCTTTTGGCTCCTTACTCTAAAATGAGCACAGTGACCCTACTTCATAGTGTCATGGTGATGATTAAATGATGTTATATATGAGAAAATTGAGATGTGGAGAGCTTCAGCAACACATCCAGGGCCACACAGCTAGGAAGTGATGGGAATAGGATTCCAACCCAGGAGTCTACTCCTGGAGTCAACCTTAGGAGTCTAAGGAAGAGTCTTACTACTTCCTCCTGCTGCCTCAGCTGCCCATTGGCTGTATGACCTTGCCAGTCCAGTCCTTCTCCTCTGGGACCTGAAGAGATTATGGCTGGAGTTTCCCCGATGAATCTGGCTCTGGGGTTTGTTATTTTTGGTTCTGGAAAGCTCTTCCTTTAGCTGAATGCCCAGTGGCAGTGCCAGGACAGGCTTAGAGCAAGTCTCCCATGTATGTTGCGGAGACCTCATTTGGTGGCCTTCCAAAACCTCACTGGCCAGGGCTAGGTGTGTTTGTGTGGCTCGCCCCTGTGGGGTACAAACGTTAGCCTCTGGCTGCTAAGGAGAGGACTATCAGGGCCTTCTGATTGAAGGGAGTTTCTTAAAGGGAACAGGTTGGAAACATCTGGCAGGGGTGTATATGAGAAAATGACTTCCTGCTGCTAAAGCACATTGTATGTTCTCAAGTGAAAACTGTTATTTTTCTGTATTTCCTCCTGGGTATTGATCAGAGTCAGCTGCTGACAGTTAAAATGTGTATGTGTGCGTGTGCATCTATTGGTGAAATAACTGGTTTCTAAACTTGGCACCTAATTTTAGTGAAAAGTTGGTGATTCTGTTCTTGGGGCACCAGGGTCTATAGTTTGGATTCCAGATTATTTTAGTGATCATAAATCTCAGTGGTTATCTCTTTCAGTGGCCTTCTTTGATTAATTTATTTGACTTTTATACTATTTTTTTTTTAACTTTACATGTTTACTTCGATGGAGGTTGCAAGCTGGTACCCTGTGGGTCAAATGTAACCCAGAGTTGTGTTTCGTATGGCTCACTTAGTGCTGGCCCATGCACAGTGGGTGCCTTTATTTTTTAATGATAGCAGGTTGTCAATATTTAAACACTGGAACATTTTACATGAAAAATCTGTCATATCTGGCTTTTAAAAAAAAAATCAGGTCTGGCAGCTGGGCCTGGGTTCCAACATCCCAAGAAGTGGCTGGATCTGCCCCCTCTAGACAGACCTCAGCTTTCCAGTGGCCAAAGTTCCTGCCACCTTTGTGATCTCATACCTGCTTCACTCTTCCATTTATCTGGCCTGGCTGCTATAGGGATTTGAGTTTGTGAGCCCTGCTTTATAATCTGCATGCTTCTATAGTCTTTACCTTATCTGTTCTCTTCTTTATCTCATGGTTGGGCCAGGGAAGGGGGTGTAAATCAGAGCTTACACTCTCCACTTCACAGCTGAGGAAACTGAGGCTTGGAGCATTAGTGATATGCCTACTCATAGAGCAGGTAAGTTGAGGCCAATCCTGCTGTCTCTGGAAAGTGACATTACGCTGGAAAGTGTAATGTACTTTCCATAAGAAAAAAAAAGATGATTGCTTAGAAATATAAATATATAGATCTTAGGCTCTCGAAAAACATCATAAAGTTTATACCTAGATGATTCCTACTTTACCTTAGTTCAAGAAACCATTTACCCTGCTTCACTCTGTGTCTTGGTATTCCGAGTTTGAGAATCTGTCTGATAAAGTTTGTTGTAGCTGTGCCAGGGCTGCTGTGGGTTTGTTAGCAACTACTTGAGCACAGGATCTGCTTTGTTCTCTACTCACTGCTGCCTGGCATGCCAGCAAGCTCCAGAATATGTATTACTGTTACTGGGGGGAGTGCTAGGAGTTTGTGAAATGAGAAGAATGATAGCTTTTCCAGGAGAAACGGCACATGCTGCATTCCCTTGTCGAGGGAGCCTCAAAGGCATCCGGAGACATTTCTGGAAAAGAGAGTGTCTGTGTCAGGGGAGTTCGGGGCCACCCAGAGCTAACTGGGTATGTCAGTTCAGCTGAACACAGCCACCGGTGTCTCTGAGTACAGGGCTCTTTGCCAGGGCATGGGCAGCTGCAGCTCTAACCTTGGTTTGGGAACATTTCCTTAAAGGCTCAAGGTGGATATGGGACTTGGCAATGGGACGCAGCTCCACATGGCTGTCATTCCTGACCTGAGAGTTGGCCCTTTGAGCCCCCCCTCCACAGTAATTACTAGATGCTAATTCATTTATTGAACTCTTACTGTGTGCCATGCACTCTGCCCAATCTTGTTTCATCAATGCAGTAACCAAAGGGGGTAAGTGTTCTTACAATTCTCGTTTTGCAGATGGGGAAATTGAGTCTCAGAAAGGTGAAGTAACAGTCCACGCCACACAGGAAACAATGGGACTCAATCTCAGAGCTCTGACTCTCAGATAAGTGCTCTAAGCAGTGATGCTGTACTGAATCCTGTGGGCAAGTCATTTAACCTCACTTGGCCTCCATTTCCTCACCTGTAAAATGTAAATAATAACCTTCCTGGTATACAGCAGAGTACACATTAGACAAACTTGTCAGTTTTCAGATCTTAGTGCTTTCTGCTGCCCCTCTTATGGGCAGCTGTCAGGCACTTCTTTTGTCTTCCCCTCTGGGGTGGGGCACCTCCTCTAGGCTTCTGGTTGGCAGGACCTCCCAGCAGGTGGGCTCCTGCTCCCAGCCTGGGATCCCTCTTGGTGCTGCTCTCTGCTCTCCCCTGGCAGCCCGGAGACAGCTGAGGGTACCCTATAGCCAAAGGCCTGCTAGCGAACAATGGGGCACATTAAGAAGGCTGCCGGTACCAAGCCAAAGGTATTAAAGGGAAATTTGATTAGTTTTAACCCTAATTGTCAGGCTTTTGCTCTTTCTCTCTCTCTTTTTTCTCTGCAGCAATTAAGGGAGGCAAAAAGCCCAGTGTGGATTTCCTCCCTCTGTGGTTTGTCAGGACTCGCTTTGACTTTGGGCGTGAGTATGCCTCTTTTCAACCCTCTCCTATTCTCAACTCTCCCTGCTCTCTCTGTCTGTGTATTTCTCTCTGAGCAATAAGATGGGAGATGAAACTGAAGAAGCTATAAGCCTACCACTGTGGAATCCACGATTCCAAAGAAATCTTTCATCTTATCCAGGTCTTCTCAATCTCATCCTTCCCAAATGGTCTGCCGTCTTTGGCCTTCATGCCCCCAGCAAAGGGAACTCCTTTACTTTAGCTCAGTAGAGTCCTAGGAAATATGCCATGGTTCTGGGTGAGTTCCCTCTACCCTTCTTTACAGGCTCCTCTCAAGTGTCTCCTTTCTTAGGAAGTCTTCCTTGATCTTTCCAGTTAGAATTAATCTCTGTATCTTCTAAATATTGATAGAATTTAATTTGTACAGCTTTTGTGGCACAAATGTTATAGTGCTGTGTTTTGCCATTTCTCTAGGCAGAGGCAGGTATTGTTGAAGGTGTCTTTCCAGTGGGACAGCCCGTTGGAGAGAAGGGATCCTGGAAAACTGCCATATGAGCCCAGACTTCCTCCTGTCTCTACAAGTTCCTTTACCAGACTTGGCTGGTATATTTTATGCATTCTTTTAGTCCAGAGAATATTTTCGGCTTTGTGGCCATATGGTCTCTCTTGCAGCTACTGAACTCTGTAGTTGTCATGCAAAAGCAGCCATAAACAATACGTACATGAATGAGCATGCTATGTTCCAGTAAAACTTTATTTGCAAAAACAGGCAGCAGGCTGGATTTGGCAGGCCATAGTTTATCAATGCTTGTTCCACCACTCTTACTGGTTGTGAGACGGGAGCTCGAGTTTTCAGGAGAGAGCTGCTTTACATTGTTTTGTGACCTTGTGCAAATCCCTGTCCCAGCAGTGCCTCAATTTCCTCATGTGTGAATTGTCTTCATTGGCGGTCTCAGCTCTAAGAGTACTTCCAGTCTTCACACTCAGTGAGGCCCTGAGTTCTCCACTAGGTCTGATACACCAACTACTCCACTTCTGAAACAGGTTCCAAACCCACCCATTTTCCTCTACCTTTCTTCTAACCCATCATATCAAACCTGGATTTCAGCTTCCTAGCAGTTCTTCTCGCCTCTACTCTGAAATCACAATCCATTCCCACACACAGACAGAATGTTTAGAAGTGTAGTTCAGATATTTGTCTTTTCCCTAAAATTCTTCTGTAATTTTTCATTGCTGCACTTAAAATACAATGCAGACTTCTGCCTTGTCTGGCTCCTGCTTACCTTTCCATACTCATTCCCCTTTCTGCTCATTCATCACAGTTTAGCTACATCTGCCTTACACATTAAGCATGTTCCTACCTCAGGACCCTTGCACATACTGTTTCCTCTATATGGAATACTCTTCTCACAGAACGTTGCACAGCTGATTTCTCATCCTTTAGGTCTTGGCTCCAATGTCACCTCCTCAGAGAGGCCTTCTCTGAACCTGCCATCTGAAATACCTCTCCCCTAGTCATTTTGTAATATGTCTAACTGTAGACTTATCTTCATAGCACTTAGCACTGTCTGGAATGATCTTGCTAATTTATTTATTTGTATATTTCCCTGCCCCACTAGATTGTAAGAACTATGAGGGCACGGTCCTTCTCTGTCTTGTTTACCACTGTATCCACAGTGCTAGCACATAGTACTTGATCAGTAAGTATTTGTTGAATGAATGCAGGTCCCTTGCTAGGTAGGACTTTTTTTTTTGCTTTATTCCCTCATTTGAGGGGAGCACGTCTTCTAGGAGCTTCCTGAGAAAGGGTTCACTGGGTGTAAATTTTTTCAGATTGGGCCTTTCTGAAAATGTTTTCATGCCATCTGACATTTGATTGAGTTTAGCTGAGTTTAGAATTTTGAATTTGAAATGTTTTTCCCTTTGATTTCAAGATATCATTCTGTTATATTTTACCTTGGACATAATTTTTGAGGAAGTTGATGTCATTTTGATTTCCAAGTCTTTGTATGTGATCTTTTTGAGTTTGTTTGCTTTTTACCCCTACTTCTTGACATTTAGTTTTGGCATATTGCCTTTGTTACATTCAATGGAAGCATATTATAATGTTACTGTTAACTATACACCCTAGCTTGCTTTGATTATATTTTTTCCTGTATATCATCCTATAATTGACATTCATTTGTCTCCTTCATGGAAAAACATTCTTATATTTGTACATTTAATCACCATCACTGTGCACTCTAGGCATTCCTAAGTTATACTGTCTCAGTCTTTATCCTCTGTCTTTCCTTCCCCCAATCATACTGACATTCAGCTTCATTCAGTGTATTTATATTATTGTGCTACCATCAGGTAATATTGTGCTATCCATTTCTGAATTTTTGCAATCAGTGCTGTTGCATATTCTGTACTCCTTCAGCACCAAATGCCCAATCTCTACCCTCTTTCTATCTCCTGATAACCTGTGTCCTTTAACTCTCAAAGTTCACACTTTAATGTTAGTTCATATTAGTGAAACCATACAGTATTTGTCCTTGTGTTTCTGGCTAATTTCACTCAGCATAATGCCCTCAAGGTTCATCCATGTTGTTACATACTTCATGACTTTATTCTGTCTTTTTCTCAGCTGTGTAATATTCCGTTGTATGTATATTCCACAGCTTGTTTAGCCACTCATTTTTGATGGACATTTGGGCTGTTTCCATCTCTTGGCAATTATGAGTAATGCCTCTGTAAATATTGATTTGCAGGTATCTGTTTGTGTCGTTGACTTCAGTTCCTCTGAATATATTCCTAGTAATGGAATTGCTGGATCATATGGTAATTCTGTACTTAGCTACCTGAGGAAATGCCAAGCTGCCTTCCAGAGTGGTTGCACCATTGTACATCCCCATCAACAGTGGATAAGTGTGCCTCTTTCTCAACATCCTCACCAGCAATTGTCGTTTTCTGTTTTTTTTGATAATGGCCTTTCCAGTGGGTATGAGGTACCTCATTTGGTTTTGATTTGCATTTCCCTAATAGACAGTGAAGTTGAGCATCTTTTGGCCATTTGTATTTCCTCTTCTGAAGAATGTCTATTCATGTCTTTTGCCCATTTTATTAAAAAAATATTTTTATTGAGATATCGTCACGCACATGCAGTCCAATTAGAGTATATCACAATGTCAGTGGCCCACAATATCATCACATAGCTGTATATTCATCTCCATGATCATTTTTAGAATATCTGCATAACAAAGAAAAAGTAATACAAAGAAACAAGAAAAAACTCATGCATCCTATACCACCTATCCCTCCCTCTCATTGACCACAAGTACTTCAATTTACCCCCTTTTTTTTACACCTTATCAATCCCCACTATTGTTTATTTTTTCCTTTATTTTTTTTACTCATCTGTCCATACCCTGTATAAAGGGAACATCAGACACAAGGTTTTCACAATTACACAGTCACATTGTATACATTATATCTTTATACAGTTGTCTTCAAGAATCTAGGCTGCTGGAGCACAGTTCAGCAGTTTCAGGTACTTCACTCTAGCCACTCCAATACACCATAAACTAAAAAGGGATATCTATATAATACATAAAAACCACATACAGGATAATCTCTCAACTCTGTTTGAAATCTCTCAGCCACTGAAACTTTATTTTGTCTCACTTCTCTCTTTCCCCTTTTGGTCAAGAAGGCTTTCTCAATCCCTTGGTGCTGGGTCCTGGCTCATCCCCAGAAGTCATGTCCTATGTAGGGAGGAGGGCAGTGAGTTCACCTGCTAAGTTAGCTTAGAGAGAGAGAATTTGCCCATTTTTTAATTGGGTTGTCTTTTTGTTGTTGATTTGTAGAATCTCTTTGTATATTCTGAATATTGAACTCTTATCTGATTTGTGGTTTCCAAATATTGTCTCCCATTGCGTAGGCAGCCTTTTTACTTCCCTGACAAAGCTTTTTGACACACAGAAGTGTTTCATTTTGAGGAGATCCCATTTACCTATTTCTTTTTTCATTGCTTGTGCTTTGGGTTTAACTTCTAGGAAACCACCTCCTATCAAAAGATTTATAAGATATTTCCCTATATTTTTTTCTAAAAGTACTATGGTCTTTACTCTAATGTTTAGGTCTTTGATCCATTTTGAGTTGATTTTTGTATAGGGTGTGAGATATGGATCCTCTTTCATTCTTTCACATATGGATATCCTGTTCTCCATACAGCATTTATTGAAGAGGCTGCTCTGTCCCAGTTTGTTAGTTTAACTGCCTTATCAAAGATAGTTTTCCATAGATGACAGGGTCTATTTCTGAACACTCAATTCAATTCCATTGGTCAATATATCTCTCTTTATGCCAGTACCATGCTATTTTTTTGACCACTGTAGCTTTATAATATGCTTTAAAGTCAGGTATTGTAAGAACTCCCACTTCATTTTTCTTTTTCAAAATATTTTTAGCTATTCAGGGCACCTTACCCTTCCAAATAAATTTAGTTATTGGTTTTCTATTCCTACAAAGTAAGTTGTTCGGATTTATTGGTATTGCTGTGAATCTATAAATCAATTTGGGTAGAATTGATATCTTGACTATATTTAGTCTTCTAATCCATGAACACAGTATGCCCTTCCATTTATTTAGGTCCTCCATAATTTATTTTAACAAGTTCCTATAGTTTTCTGTGTATAGGTCTTTTGTGTCCTTGTTAAATTTATTCCTAAATGTTTGATTCTTTGGTTGCTATTGTAAATGGATTTTTTCTTGATTTCCTCCTCAGTTTACTCATTACTAGTATATAGAAACACTTGATTTTTTGGGGTATTGCTCTTTTACCCTGTCACTTTGCTATACTCATTTGTTAGCTCTAGTAGCTTTGCTGTAGATTTTTCAGTATTTTTGACATATAATATCATGTCATCTGCAGATAGTGAAAGTTATACTTCTTCCTTTCCAATTTGGATGCCTTTTATTTCTTTTCCTTGTCTAATTGCGTTGACTAGAACTTCCAGCACAATGTTGAATAACAGTGGTGACAGTCAACATCCTTGTCTTGTTCCTGATCTTAGAGAAAAAGCTTTCAGTCTTTCCCCAATAAGTATGATGTGAGCTGTGGGCTTTACATATATTCCCTTTATCAGGTTGAGGAAGTTCCCTTCTATTCTTGTTTTTTGAAGTGTTTTCATCAAGAAATGATGATGAATTTTGTTAGATATCGATCAAGATGATCATGTGGTTTTTCTGCTTTGATTTATTGATGTGGTATATTACATTAATTGATTTTCTTGTATTGAACCATCCTTGCATACCTGGAATAAATCTCTCTTGGTCATGGTATATAATTCTTTTAATGTGTTGCTAGATTTGATTTGTAAGTATTTTTTGTTGGGGATTTTTGCATCTATATTCATTAAAGAGATTAATCTGTAATTTTCTTTTCCTGTGGTTTCTTTGGCTTTGGTATTAGGGTGATGTTGGCTTCATAGAATGAGTTAAGTAGCTTTCCTTCCTTGTTTGCAAGCTGCCAGAATGTGGTGTACCAGAACAGGAATGCCTTTTCAAAAGAGGAATTTAATAAGTTACAAGTTTCCGAACTAAGGCATCCAGGAAAAGATACCTTACTTCAAGGACTCACAATGGGTCAGGAACACCTCTGTCAGCTGAGTAGTCACGTGGCTGGCATCTGCAGTCCCTTGCTCCTGGCGTCTGTGCTTTCGGCCTCTGTTCTGTAGGGGTTCCTCACTTTGGTTCTCCAGGGCTGGCCTTTGTCTCTTGGATTCCCTCAGCTTACTCCAGGTTCTGGCTTGCTTAACATCTCATGGCCATATCTGCTGGGCTCCAAGCATCTCCAAACATCTGTGTCTCTTTTCTCCACATGTCAGCATCTGTGTCAGCTCTGCTGTGAAATTTCTGTTGGCTTTGTCATTTCTGGCTCTCTCCCAAATATTTCCTCTTTTAAAGAATTCCAATAAACTAATTAAGATGCATCTTAAATAGGTGGAGTCACATCTCCATCTAATCAAAACATCACACCCACAATTGGGCGCATCACATCTCCATGGAGTTAATCTAATCAAAAGTTTCCAACCTACATTATTGAATCAGGATTAAAAGAAATGGCTGCTCCCACATTATTGGATCAGGATTAAAACATGGCTTTTCTAGGGCACTGTTCTAATTTGCTAGCTGCCAGAATGCAATATACCAGGAATGGAATGGCTTTTAAAAAGAGGAATTTAATAAGTTGCTAGTTTACAGTTCTAAGGCCAAGAAAATGTCCCAATTAAAGCAAGTCTATAAAAAATGTCCAAATTAAGGCACCAACAAGAGGTTACCTTCACTCAAGAAAGGCCGATGAAGTTCAGGGTTTCTCTCTCAACTGGAAAGTCACATGGTGAACATGGCAACGTCTTCTAGCTTCCTCTCCAGGCTTCTTGCTTCATGAAGCTCCTCCAGGGGCATTCTCCTCCATCTTCAAAGGTCACTGGCTTGGTGGACTCTCTAGTTCTCATGTCTTTGCTGCCTCATCATTCTCCAGCTTTCTCCAAAATACTTCCTCTTTTAAAAGATTCCAGTAAGGTAATCAAGACCCATCTGGAATGGATGGATTCATATTTCCCTATATTCAAAAGTTAATATCCACAGTTGGGTGAATCACATCTCCATGGAGATAACCTAATCAAGTTTCCAACCTATAGTACTGAATAGGGATTAGGATAAACAGTTGCTCCCACAAGATTGATTAGGATTAAAACATGGCTTTTCTAGGGTACATAAATCCTTTCAAACCAGCACAGGTATGTAATACTTTCAAACTGGCACACTCCTCTGCAATGTTTTTGAAGAGTTTGAGCAAGATTTATACTAATTCTTTCTTGATTGCTTGATAGAATTGACATGTGAAGCCATCTGATCCTGGACTTTTCTTTTTTGCAAGCTTCTTGATGACTGACTCAGTCTCTTTACTTGTGATTGATTTGTTGAGATCATCTGTTTCTTCTTCTCAAGTCAATGTTGGTTCTCTCTCTCCCTCTGTCCCTCTCTCCCTCCTTCTCTTTCCCAGCCTAGCTAAGGGTCTGTCACTTTTATTGATTTTCTCAAAGAACCAACTTCTGGTTTTGTTGATTTTGGCTATTGTTTTCATGTACTCAGTTTCATTTATTTCTACTCAGATCTTTATTATTTCCTTCTGTTTGCTTTGGGGTTAGTTTGCTGTTCTTTCTCTAGTTCTTCTAGTGAACAGTTAATTCCTCAATTTTTGCTTTCTTCTTTTTTAATATAGGCATTTAGGGCAATCTGCATCCCATGAGTTTTGATATGTTGTGTTGTCGCTTTCATTTGCCTCAAGATATTTACTGATAACTTTTGTAATTTCTTCCTGATCCACTGGTTGTTTGAGTGTCTTGTTTAGTCTCCATGTGTTTATGAATTTTCTGGCCCTCTGCCTTTTACTGATTTCCAACTTTATTCCACTATGATCTGAGAAAATGGTAAATATAATTTCAGTATTTTAAAATTTATTGAGACTTGCTTTGTGACCTAGCAAATGGCCTATCCTTGAAAATGATCATGAGCACTTGAGAAAAATGTTGTTTCCTGCGGTTTTGGGTGTAATGTTCTGTAAATGTTAAGTCTAGTTCATTTGTCATATTATTCAAAATCTCTGTTTCCTTATTGATCCTGTGTATAGATGTTCTATCCATTGATGAGACCGATGAATTGAAGTCTCCAACTATCACTGTAGAGGTGTCTACTTTTCTCTTTGGTTTTCTCAATGTTTGCCTCATATATTTGGGGGCACTCTGGCTTGGTGCATATTTTTTTATAATTATTATGTCTTCTTGAGGAATTGTTCCTTTCATTAATACATAGTTTCCTTCTTTGTCTCTTTTGATTGTTTTACATTTTAAGTCTAATTTGTTGGGTGTTAGTATAGCGGTCCCTTCTCTTTTCTGGTTGTTGTTTGTGTGAAAAATCTTTTTCTAACTTTTCACTTTCAGTCTGTTTTTGTCCTTGGGTCAAAAGTGAATCTGTTGTAGACAACATATAGATGAGTCCTGATGTTAATCCATTCTGACAGTCCCTGTCTTTTAATTAAGGAATTTAATCTATTAACATTTAATATTGTTACTGTAAAGGCAGTACTTCTACCATTTTGTCTTTTCGATTTTGTATGTCGTATCTTTTTTTTCTCTTTTTACTTTTACTAATAGTCTTCATTTGTACACTCTTCTCCAGACCTCTCTCCTGTCTTTTCCTATCTGCCTGTAGTGTTGCCTTTAATATTTCTTGTAAAGCTAGTCTCTTAGTCACAAACTCTCCCAGTGACTGTCTGAAAATATTTAAAAGTCTCCCTTGTTTTTGAAGGACAGTTTTGCTGAGCATAGAATTCTCGGTTGGTGGTTTTTCTCTTTTAGAATTTTAAATACATCATACACTACCTTCCTGCCTTCATGATTTCTGCTGAGAAACCCATACATAGTCTTATCAAACTTCCCTTGTATGTGATGGATCGCTTTTCTCTTGCTGCTTTCAGAATTTTCTCTTTGTCTTTGACATTTGACAATCTGATTAGTAAGTGTCTTGGAGTAGGTCTATTTGGACATACTCTGTTTGGGGTGCTTTGTGCTTCTTGGATCTGTAATTTTATGTCTTTCATAAGAGCTGGGAAATTTTCAGTGATTATTTCCTCTATTAATCTTTCTGCCCCTTTTCCCTTCTTTTCTCTGTCTTAGACATCCATAACACGTATGTTCTTGTACTTCATGTCATTTCATCCCCTAAGACCCTGCTCATATTTTTTCATTCTTTTCCCTAGCTGTTCTTTTGCGTGTAGGATTTCAGAAGTCCTATCCTCTAGTTCAGGAATCCTTTCTTCTGCCTCTTCAAATCTGCTGTTGTAGATCTCCATTGTTTTGTGTTTTTTTTTCATCTCTTCTTTTGTACCTTTCATTCCCATAAGTTCTGCCATTTTTTCCCAAACTTTCGAGTTCTTTATGTTCACCCAGTGTCTTCTTTATATCCATCTCTTTTGCCATATCTTCCCTCAACTTGTTGATTTGATTTTTGATGTGATTTTGCATGTCTGTTCAAACATCCTGAATTAGTTGTTTCAACTCCTGTATCTCCTTTGTTCCTTTGACTAGTCCATATATTCGGTTTCCTTAGTATGACTTATTATTTTTTGCTGGTGTCTAGCCATTTGATTTCTTTAATTGGTTTATTCTGGAGATTGTTTTCACTCTTTTACCTAGAGTTTTCTTTTTGGTTGGCTTTGTTCTCTATCTGTTCTTTGGCATTCAGTTCAACTCGTTCTAGACCTCTAGCATAGCTTCTGTGAAACTGATCAGAATTTTTCAGCTCTCGTTTTTCTGGTTCTTGCCCCACCTATATGGAAACTTTTTTGTGGGAGGGTCTCCTCAGTTATAATTGATCCCAGTCAGATTTCCCAGACCACACAGGCCCATATCTCAGGAGGAGGGTGTAACTTGTATCAGGTCTCCCTGAGGTTGAGACTCAGTAGGTTGTCAGACTTTCCAAGGGAGCCCCTAGACTCCTGTCCTGCCCCGTCTAGGGTGCTTATCAGCCCACGGCTTCCCACCAGTGTAAAGTGTTGTGGTGCTTTTAATTGTCAGCAGCCTCTCCCTGCCAGTAGTATGGTTGAAACAGACTGAGGTAAAAGGTGATTTAGGTTGCTTCTGTTTTCCAGCTGCTGGGGCCTGAATTCTTTGTAGGAGCACAGCCACTTGAGCTGAGCTGCACCCCCCTTTTCTTGGGGAAAATCCATCTTTTGGGAATTATCCCCATTCACCTGACTAGTTACTTTGTCTCTCTCAGTGCTAAAGCCTGAGTGTACTTGCTGTTCTAACTAATGAGCTGTTAAGAAGTTAAAAAAAAAAAAAAATGGCCTTTTCAGAGCTGGACCCCAGCTCCCTGGGGGTGCCAGTCAAGAGCTGGAGTTGTCCCTAGGCTCTATGTGCCCCCTGTTCTTAGGGCCCAGCCCTTTTCCAGTATTTTGTGCTGCCTGACTCAAAAAGTCTCTGTTGCATTTTTTTTTTCTGTCAGCCTTGCTCCCTCTCTGCCAGGGTAAAAGCTCTCTGTTCCTTTAGTGCTTATACCAGGTTTATCTGTGCTCAAGGCCTTTTTCAGCAGTCCAAATTTGTTATTTAATTCAGCAGTTGGAGCTTGGTCAAGCTGCCTTCCTTGTTCCTAGTAGCATCTGTTTCCTTTCTCTTTGGGGAACCAGCCTGCTGTGCCCATAGTGGGGGGCAAGGGATGGCACCGACCTCCATGGCTTGGGAGACTTCCAGCTCTTCATGAACTCTTAGCCGTTCCACCCATTCCAGATTGGTGTACAATGTATGTCCAGTCACTGATATCCCCCTAGCAGTTGTTTCATACAGTTCCTGGCTATTTACTAGCTGCTGTTGAGGACAAACTAAATTCCATACCTCACTATGCCACCATTTTGCCCCCTTCCACTCCTTTTTAATTCATGGAAAGTCATCTCTTCCTCGGAGGAGTCACATATTACCCTGCTTATATGTGTTCTTTAACGAAAACCACCTTCTTTATTAAGAGATCAAATTTTTTTTTTAATTCAACCATTAGCCTTGAATACCGATGAGTAAACATGAGGCGCACGCTGCCTTTTACTTAACTGTCTGGTCTCTCTTTGTCCTGGGTTCCAGCTACATTGATTTCAGCAATTGATTTTTGTTCTGGGTCCTACCTAAATTGATTTTGATTACTATGTGATAGGCACAAAAAACAGCCCCTGCCTCCAGAGAGCTCCTGGTCTAAAAGATGGATGGAGAAAAGATGGCAGTGAGGAAGCACACAAGGCAGAACATAATTAGTACTGAAGGAGGGGATCGTTCAGGTGCTGTGGGGTGTCAGGAGATGATCACAGTGAGCGAGGCTGGAAGGACTTCTGAAAGGTGGTGATTTTTAGGTGATCCCGAGGAAGGTTAAGAATTTGTCAAGTGTGCATACTGAGATGGGGGCTTCTCCAGTAGCAGAAAGGAAGACACCTGTTCCAGGAACAGTAAGCAGGCCAGAGTCTGAAACTTTAGTTGTCTCTTAGAGAGTTCCTGGGGGCAGGTGATGTCTGCATCACAGGAGCTCTGACTGATAGGCTGGGGAGGCCAGACTTCAGGAAGTAGGGAAAGCCGTGGATAATTTTTGAGCAGAGGATGACCTGACAAGAGGTATGATTCAGAGAGGTAAATATGGCAATGCAGGGGGCACTGGAGGTAGGGGATCAGTTTGGAGGCTCTTGCAGTTGAGGGAGAATGCATCATTTGACCATCCTCTGTGCCCTGCTATAGTCCAGACCCTGTGCAAGGTGGTAAAGCCAACAAGTGGCATGATGTGCAGCCTCTGATCATAAGCCTGTTGCAGAGTGTATTTTCTAGGTATAGTGTTTAGCATTTTGCATACATATGGTTCTTAATCCTCACAGCAACCCAATGCCATATATACTATAACTATCCCCATGTTATAGAGCGGGGCACTAAGCACCAGAGAGATGAAGCATTTCACCTCAGATCACCCAGCTGGTCACTGATAGAGCAGTGATTGGCTTGCAGCACCCTGAGCCTTAACCAGTACCCTTGATTCCACACACCAAATAGGCCAGTCAGAACAGCTCGACTGTCTCTCAGGCATCTGTAGGTGCAGGGTTACTTGTGAGCCCATAGAAAAGCCAGTAAACTCAGAGGCAGGGGTAGTGGACGGGTATGGGATAGGGTGGGGCCAAGCAGCAAAGGCTTCCTGAAGAAGGGAATCTTTTTTTTTACATGGGCAGGCACCGGGAAATGAACCCAGGTCCTCAGGCATGGCAGGCAAGCATTCTTGCCTGCTGAGCCACCGTGGCCCACCCAAGAAGGGAATCTTGACCTGAATCTTTCAAAGTGAGTGGGATGGTTGAGCCAGGCAGGGAAGGCGTGGGGAGGTGAAGGGATTCCAGGCAGAGTGCACAGCACAGTCAGTAGTCTGGAATGGGGAAAACAACATGGAATGTGAAGAGTCTTCCAGGGTCAGTGTTGCTGGTCCCTGAAGAGCAAAGCCAAAGTGGGGAAGGGAGAGTCTACCATGAGCTGGACTCCATCCTATGGTTCCCAGGGAACACTGAAGTTGTCAAGGAGATAAGGCATGTGAGTAAATGTGCTTTCTCTGTGGGTCCTGTAGTTCAAGAGTTGGGAGACCCACTATTAACCACTTTAGGTGCTGGTCCCTGAGGCCAGGTGAGGGAGAGGAGCTCCCAGGACTGGGTGGTGAGGCCAGGGTACTTTCCGCAGCAGGGGACCTGACCTAGAAGGGTTTAGACTGCTGTTTAGCTATGGCTTGGGTCTGCAGTTCTACTGCATTCATCATTTGTGCAGCAAATTTTGACTAAATGCTAAATGTGCCCCAGGGCTTTTGCTAAGCACTTGACATTCCAACAGGAAAAGGCATGGTCTCTGTTCCTGAGGGCCAGCTGGACTGCAGACAGATAATTCCAGGGCAGTGGGATGTGTGCTGTCAGCAAGTGAGCATGGGGCCCGAGAGTACACAAGAGGACATGCAATAGCCTTCAAGCTGGCTTCCCTGCTGCTAAGTCTCCCCGTGACCCCTCCCACCTCATCCCCAGACTTTGTGGGAGGGGCCAAAGCTGTGCTTTTTGAATGGCAGAGAAGTGGCTGGTGTTGCCACACTAGTGGAATGTGCTGGAAGTCCACCCATAAGGTGCCAAGGAAAGCTGTTCACACAGTGGGGTCCCACTAAAAGCATTCCACTATAAAACCCACTAAAGGGGTTGGGTGCTGGGGGTTGCTGCTGGCCACTGTACATTGCAGTAGCCAGGTACTGGGAAAACTGCACACACCACAGGGCCTAGTGCTGAGAAGTCACCCCTGCTGCCTGCCTGGTGAGCACTAGAACCATGGAGAAAAGAAACATTCCTCCTGTCTCATCAGCACCTTCTACTGACTACTCTTAACATCATGTTAGTTGGCAAGGGAAAATGTTTAAAGTGCCCAGATACATTTTTGTTGAGAAGGCAGTGAAGATGAATTTGAAGCTGAGAAGCAATAAATTGGTAACGGGCACAAATATCTTTCTGATTTAGGTGATACAGTACATAGATTGTGTCATGTAACAGCCCCAGTGGGTCTGCGGTAGCACCCCATAATCAAACACATTCATTTTCCTGTGATAAAAATCTAAGATTTACATCAAGTGGATAAAAACTGCAAATAGCCTAAAGTTCGTTTGGGTCAGGTTTTGTTACTAAATGAGTTCTGAAAAAAACTCTGTTTTTAGGGCTTTTTGGATTTTGGAATTGTGGATAAGGGACTGTTGACCTGTATTATTATCATTATCCTTTTCCACGCAGCAGTCAGTGTAATCTTTAAGAAATGTAAATTTTTCCCCCTGTAGTCTTTGGAACCCATCAGTGCTTCCCATTATCTAGGATAAAGAATAAATTCTACTGTAGACCCCTGCAGCTGCCCATCCCCACCTCTGCCATCCAGCCACACCGACCTCGAGCAAACCAGGCATCCTCCTGCAATGTTCTCACTGCATGGAGTCCTCTTCTAATACCCATTCCCCCAGTTTGCTTGGCTCACACTGCCTTTCCTAGCCCTCCAGAGCTCACCCTCTCCTTAGGAAAACTTTTTCTGACCCATCCCTACCCCACTCCCACCCCCATCTCTTACCCCCAGTTGAATTCAGGTTTTTTCCCTGTAAAGCATATCTCTTAGTTTGTGACTTTTATGCTCACAATTAGTGTGATTATTTGATTAGGATGTCTCCCTATTAGACTATAAGTGCCGTGAAGACAGTGGCTGTGTCTGGTTTCCTCCCTCCACTATTTTATACCCAGTGCTTTTCACAATGCCTTGTACGTAACATATTTGATGAATGAACAATCTTGGATTGGATCATGAACCCCCCAAAAAATGAGCTAAAAAGAAAATTATTGAACCAATTTGGCAAAGTTTGTATATGGACTGTGGATTAGATAATAATATTGTGTCAATGTTAAATTTCCTGATTTTGATGACTTTATTCTTAGGAAATACACACTGAAAATTTAGGGACAAAGGGTCCTGTCTGCACTTTCTTTCAAATGGTTCAGAAAAAAAAAAGTTATTCATAGGTGTAGATTTAGATAGGTGGGGGAGAGGGATGAAGAATAATAAAATAAATATGGAAATTAGTAATAATCAGTGAATGTGGATAAAGGCTAAACAGGAGATCTGTTCTAGTTTGCCAGCTGCCAGAATTCAATATACCAGAAATGGAATGGCTTTTTAAAAATAATTTAATAAGTTGCTTGTTTACAGTTCTAAGGCTGAGAAAATGTCCCAATTAAAGCAAGACTATAAAGATATCCAAATTAAGGAAGGCACCAGCAAGAGATTACCTTCACTCAAGAAAAGCCGATGGAGTTCAGGGTTTCTCTGTCAACTGGAAAGGCACATGGTGAACATGGTGGCGTCTGCTAGCTTCTTCTCCAGGCCTCTTGCTTCATGAAGTTCCCCTGGGGATGCTTTCCTTTTTCAGCTCCAAAAGTCTCAGGCTGTGTGGACTCTCATGGTTCTCATGGTTCTCTCGAGACTTTCTCTCTTTTAAAGGATTCCAGTAAACTAATCAGGCCCCACCTGGAGTGGGCAGGCTCACACCTCCCTGGAGTTAATCTAATCAACATGCAGTGCTGAATCGAGTGTAAAAGAACCGGTTGTTCCAAGATTGGATCAAGATTAAAACATGGCTTTTCTAGGGTACATGATTCTTTCAAACCAGCACAAGATCTATGCACTATTTCATGTTTTCTGTAAGTTTGACATTTTTTTACAATATAAAGTTTTAACAATTCAGTGACTAGAAATGCATGAGCAAAAGAGGAAAGGAATGTAAAGGGTTGAATGGTGGTCCCAAAAAGATATGCTAAAGTCCTAATCCCCAGTATCTGATACTGTGATTTTATTTGGAAATAGGATCTTTGCAGATGCGATCAAGTTAAGATGCAGTTATACTGGATTAGGGTTGAACCTACATCCAATGACTAGTGTCTTTATAAGAGAAATGAGAGGGAGGCTTGGACACATTATCCCCATTTTACAGATAGGAAAGTCAGGCTTAGGGAATTTAGTAACTTAAGTTCACAGGTTAGTACATGGCATGGTGATTAAGATCTCCATGTGTCAAATTCCAGCTCCTCTACTTAATAACTTTAGAGTCTTGAGCAAGTAACTTTACCCTGTCTGTGCCTCAGTTTCCTCATCTGCAGTACACATATAGAACTCTTTTTAATGTTTTCAGCACAGTGCAGGGCATACAGTGAGCATTAACCCACCACTCCTATCATCAGCTCAGAGTCAAACACACAACTGTGCTATAAATTCTTTGCATCTGTTTATTATAAAGGATTGAGGTGAGAGAAGCAAGTGGTAACTATAGCCATCCCCCTTCATATGAAGGGATTAAGAATTTGAAAAGAAAAACAATTTGTCCAGGCCAAAATGCCAGCAGATATTCTATGACTGATTCTGCCGTATCGTTTTTCTCTGTTTTATTTCTAAGAGTATGTGAATGCTTCAAGGAAATGCCCCTTCCCTCCTCTGTGTAGGTCTAGGTGGTGGCAGAGCTGAGTTTTAGGAAGATGAATTCAAGTGCACAATTTTCTTGTGAGTACGTCCTCTATTGAGGAGGAAGGAGCACTGAACTGGCTATCAGTTAAGGTACCAGTCTATGCGGTATGTCCTTGAGCCAGTCAGTCACTACACCTTTGTGGCCACCAAGGCCCTATTTGTGAGATGGGCCTGGTAACCCTTCCCCTCCAGGGTTTGCGGGAATCTGCTGAGGATACAGAAGGAGAACGGAGAGGGTGTGTTCTGAAAAGCATGGAACTCTAGCGCAAGGCATCAGTACACTTCATTCCCTTCCAACCATTTGGGAAATGGTGACATCTTCAAGCAACTGGAGTATAGAAAGGCAGCTAATGGGAATCACTCCTCCCTACCCAGTGCCACCCACATCCTTTTTTGCTAAACCATTTGTGAGAAAAATCAGTTTCAGTGTGGATTCTGAGTATCAAAACAGCCTCAAAGAAAAAAAAATTCAAAGACTGAGGTGGTTTTCCTCTTAAAAATTCAAACCCAATAACCAACCTGGGAGACTTATCTTTTAGAATTAATCTTTTTTCTTCTTTAATGAATTGGCATTTGTCTATGCCAGTTCATTATAGAATTCATCTGAATGTTTCATTCACTGTGATCTCAGAAGCAGCATATACTCACTCAGCAGTGGGAATGACAGAACCTACTTAAAAAAAATTTGGAGACTACTCTGAAAAAAAAATCCTTTTCCTTTCATTTTCTTACTTTAGACTAAGATGCTTTCTTTTTTAAACTCAAAAAGGGACTAATTTTTTTTCTCTTTTTTCAGATATGGTTTGGAACTAAGATTTTTTTTAATTGCTCATCTCAGTCTATTCATTACATCCTGGAGCTCTGAGTATGTCTGCCCTGAGTCATCTTGTGGCACAAAGTGACAGGAGGGGGTTCAGTCAGCTGCCTGTGCAGGAGACTTATTCACAGTTCCTCTCCTCCATTTTCTTATTGTTAAATTGTACTCTTCAGAAGACAAAGAGGAGAGAGGATGAGGAAGAGGAGGAAGAGAAATATCAGCGAGAAGCCTAGAGCTGTCAGCAATTTCTTTACTTTCCAGCTGTCTGACCCCAGAGCAATTACTTAAACTCAAAGCCTCGTCCCACCTCTGAAATGAGGATAATGATAGTAATAGCTGAGTTACAGGGCTGTGGTGATGATTATCTGAGAAAATACGTGTAGGAAAGATGCTTTGTAAATATCATTATGCCATTGTTGGTACTGAGCTATGATTACATATATAGAGAACTTGTAGAATTTTTTAAAATTAATTTTTAAAAGATTGGTGGTGGTGGTGGTTCTGAATTTTTAGAAACAGTTTGAATCGGAAGGGGATCTTAGAGATCATCCAGTCCCACGTCTCACCTGGAGGAGGAATTCTCTCTGCAGTAGTCTTCACAGGTAATCATCTGGTCTCAACTTGAGTAGCTTCCAGGGACACAGAGGTCACCATCTTTACCTTCTCTTCCTTTTCCTAATCATTCCAGCCATTAGTTCTCCCAGGTATAAGATGTACCAGTGTTTTATCTTTCTTTTTTTTTCTTCCTAAGATAAACAGAAAAAGTATAATGTCCTAGATAAAAAAGAACAGATGTGCCGCAGCATGCATTGTGCCACTCTGCCATCCATGCACTCTGCACTGAAGAGATGTTAGTGTGTCTCCAAAGTATCTGATTTCCTTGTTTCAGGGAACCTGGCATTCTCTGTACCAGAAGCTCATGAATTGTTAGGGCTAAGCCTTCAGCCTTGGAGCAGGAGCAGGGCCTGGCAGTGCACTCTTGGCTCTATGCATCTGGAATACCTTTCTCTTTTTCAGCTGGTAGTTTATCTGACTCCAGGTATATATGGATTTATCTGAAGATGTTCTGTCTGTGGCAGTAGTTGTTACTTTCTCTCCTTCACTCCTTCCTTTCCCCTCTGGAATAGAGAAAGAAAAGCACTTGGGTGGAAAACCTGTTTGCTGCAGGCCTGCTTCTGCCACTGAAGCTTTCATTCTTTTCTGTGCAAGATGTGTGTAATGTGAAAGAGCAGGCAGGGACCAGGAGCTGGGAAGACCTCATAGTTCCTCCAGGAGGCCGGAATGGGTGCTTCAGGGATTCAGGAAACATTGATTCAAATTTTGTTAACTTTTTAAAGCTGTAGTAATGATGATGATGATAATGAACACTTGTGTGCTTTAAACCACATTTTTATATGCCAAAGGTCATCAGTGTATTCTTCCAATATCTATTTAATTGAAGAGAATCCTGTGATTGTATGGCAGACTGTATTTAAAAAAAAAAAAAGCACCTCTTTGTCCATTAGGTCAGGTTTTCTCAACATTGGGCAACTAAAGCAAAATAGATAAACTACCTTGAGGCAGATAGAAGCTGCAAGTGGTCGTCTCCAATTCCAAGTTCAAATTATTTATGTTAATCAGAACAAGTTCATTGGTTAAATTTATCATAAGGAGACATTATCAATTTGAAAATTTAAAGTTTATAATAATAAAATGCAACTACCTGGTCTTACCTGATGAAGACTCTACTCATTGAAAACCTACTAGCCTTTTGGAGAACATAGAACTGAAGTCCCTCAGGATGGTTCAGGAGAAATTCTTCTAGGCCATCAGTGCTTACTTTATTAAATTTTGTCCCAGGTAGTCTATGTAATAACATATTTGTCCAAGGAGATCTGTTGGCAACTGCATTTATAGTTTCACATTCACATTTTAGCAATTACTTTTTACTTGTGAGTGGACCCTGACAGAATTTTCCCTTCTAGATTTTGTTAGTCCATGGAAGAAAAAAATTCTCTCTCTTGTCCTCAGGAGTGAGAAATTCTTCCGTTTGCCCAATCCCAGTTCATCATGTTCTAATTAAGAAACCATTACTTTTTACCTCCTGTCCAATTTGTTTCCCATGTAATCAGAGGCTTGTCTAGTAACCTCTCAATAAAATTTTCTTCCGTAGCTATCAAGTGCCTAGGATGATAATTAGATCACCCCTTGGCCTCCTCCAGGCTGAGTAAGCCCACTTCCTTCCTCCTCTCACTAGCTCCCCTTCCACCTTCTCTGTCTGGCTAGACCTCTCTGATCCACTCCCATCCTTTCCAACCTTTGTAAATTGCAGTGGCTTCAGCCTAAAGCTCTGTTCTCCATCTAAGTGATGCCAGATGGAACCCCAAGATTTGCATGTCCTGTGACACCTATGGAAAAGGGGAGTATTATGGGAATCTTACCTCACCCTTCCCACCTTACAGGGGTGTTGTGAGGGACAGGGGAAACTGTGTGTGTGTGTATATGTGTGTGTGTGTGTGTGGGTGTGTCAGGGAGGAGGCATTTAGCACTGGCAATTGGAGGTTCTGCTGTCCCTTCCCTGTTGGGTTGTTACCTGAACTGTTTAATCTTTCAGCTTCCCAACCATGTCTGCTGGTATATCCTGGGCACAGATGAGTTTTTTCCCTGTTTTCTCATTCCAGGGAAGCAAATAGTAAAGGAGATAGGGAGAGAGCTCCAGCTTGCTTCCAAATAAAAGAAAATCAATAAAAGTTCCTATGGACACAGAGTCGGTCCCCTCCCTCCTCTCCCCATCATAGAGATAAACAAAGTCAGGGGCCCTCCTCTCCCTCCTGCAGACCCTCCGCAGGAGAATATCATAGAGGCTCAGAAGTCAGAAAGGCCTGGATTTGGATCCTGGCTCTGTCATTTGCAATAGCTGCGGGGACCTTAGGGAAGATGCTTAATTTTTTTTGAGCCTCTGTTTTTCCACCTGTAAAATGAAGGAAATAGTTACCAACTTTGTAGGCTGATGCTAAAGATTAATGGTGAGATCGCATAGACAGGGCTCAGATATAGCTATTAAGTTTTTTGGTGATGGTGGCGTTTGGAGACTGTTTTCCTTTCTACAGTTTACCTTGACCTGATCTGGCCTGGATAAAAATGGTGGTGGTGAGGGGGATGGTTGTGAAAGAAAGGGAAGCCCCTCCACTCCTCCTGCCAACCTTTCCTACCTGGTGCCTGCAGCACCTCCTCCCGCCCCACCTCGCAGGCCCCTCTCTCATTTTAAAAGCCCTCCCAGGACTTCGAGATGAAACACTTCCGCGCTGGGCAGATCGTTTTCATTGAATTCTCGAGTGCTGTCTCCAGCACTGAGGAGAGACATTTTAATTAATTACAGCCCTCTTGGGCCGGGAAATCAATAGGAGGAAAGAGCTGTAGGATGAGTTTGCAGCCTCAGCTCCATTTCCAACTCTCTGTGTGACCTTGCATGAGTCACTCAAGCCCTGTCAGCCTCAGTTTCTTCCTCTTTAAAATGGGAGTTTCTTGTTTCACAGGAGTGTTGTGAGACTTTTTGTAGTACCTACTACAAAAAGGTACGGTAATCAAAAGTGCTTTGTAAACTATAGACTGCTGGCCACGTGTGTGTTAAGACTGTATCTATATTGCCCAAGAGCAAACATCTAGGGTGTTTTGTTTTCTGAGTTGTT